>QJNU01001016.1:0-18179 GCA_004154915.1 Monosporascus ibericus | reverse complement strand
ATATACGGAAAGGTCACCTACTGATCGGCCCATACATGTTCCGTGGCTAAGCTACTTAACGCTGTACGCGTGCAACAGCACACGTATCTAGCCGAATACAACAACACAACTGAGGTCCCCTATATCTGACAGGATCCGTTTGGATGTATTGAATCCATCCTTATCCATGTCACGTGATTCGGTCGGTGGTTGTTTGAGTCTTGTCCCGACCGTGTGCCCAAGTGGGTAAGGTGTTGGTTCGTAACACTATCGCATACTTCTTTGCTTAGTTTCCTACAGCACTACTGCTAACATTTTTTTTTTTTGTAGTATTAAACGCCCATGGGGTTGAGAGTTACCCATGACCTCCCTTAGGGTACTGGGGGCGTGCTAGGTTACCTAAGTATCTAGCAGATCTCATCCGAAAACGCAGGTTAATTAGTTTTTGCGCTGTATCCTTTTTTTTCCGTACGAAGGTAATACTTAGCGATAGTTTGATAGTAAAATTACAAAAGAAAGTATTACCCGTAAATATAAGGAACAGAAACTTAAACGATCCGAATATGTAATTCCGCTTTCCGTTCGCCGCGGTCCGTCGTTTATCGCCGTCCTAACGTTATCCCTTTTTATTCCCTTTTTTTATTTTCGTTTCGTACGTTCCGTTCAAGGTTTATATCGAAAGTTTCGTGGCTACGCCGTTAAACCAAAACGGCGTACCGTCGAAACACGTACCGTATACTGGAAGCTATAACTAAAAACCCCTTACCGGGCTAAAACCAAGGTTTACGGTTTGTTACGGGAATATTTGACGTCAAGATATATCGCAGTTCGAATATAAAAGGTAAATGGGAAAATTTCGACGGTTGGGCGTTAACGGTTAACAGACGTTAAATCGCATTAAAGCCGTTATCCTGGAAAAAAATGTAATATTTTTAATATTTTTAATATACGTCGATAAATCGTAATAACCTTCCCAAGTTTCGTCGGTTGCCTTCGACGAAAACTTCGTTACGTCGCCGTATAATTAATTCTCGTCATAAAGTGTTAAATCGACGGGCCAGCGAAAAATCAGTATATTAAAGCCCCGATAGGCACCGGCCGCAGATTATATAAGGTTACGCAGCCATTTGGCGGTCGGCCCTTAGTACCGCGCTAACAGCGGGGTAAAAAAAAATTTAAAAATTAAAAATTAAAAATTAAAATTCAAGGGAAGGTGACTACTGCCAATATATACCGTACGACTAGGTTTAATAATTGGTTAAACCCTTTAGCCGTCACAAGAACGGTTTGCTGATTCTGATTCTGAATCCCCACAAGTAGGTGGTGCTAAAAGTTTAAAAACTGCCCCTAAAATGGACGGATTAAAGGGAAACAGTGGGCGGAAAAGGGACGGCATCGTACGGAGTAAGAGGAGGTAAGGCGTCCGGGGCCCTCGACCGGTTCCGTTTTCCTCGACGGTTGTCCGGATCGCCGTATACGGAAGGCAAAACGGAGAGCTCGGCGCTTAAGGGACGCCAAGGCGGTCGGGTGTGGCAGAACCGAGAACGGAATGGTGGACTGGGATGGGTCAGCACGCACTCTGTGCCGTATGTTCGATATTGCTTCCATCCGGTCTTTAGGCACACCGGAAGAAACCGAAGTATGGTCATGGTACCAAGTCGTTGGGAAGGGTATGTAAAAAGATTAATATCAAAATCTTATAGGGGAACTTTCTGGTGAGAACAATTGATAAACCTGAATTATCAGGAGAAATGTAGGCCGATGTTGACACTCCATAACCGACCATCTTGTCATGATGCCAGGTCCTTTTGTAAAGTTGAGCGTCAAGTGCTCCTATGTAGTATGTCGACTTGATATTAGTCCTTTCTTGTCCTTGCATGGCTCATATTGCCGTGCTGGTACGAAATGGTACTCTGCCTATAACAGCTCAGGAGGCTATTCAGCGGTTTTCAATCAACCTTCTTGCCGTCATTAGTAGCAGGGATGCGGATGATACGCTCCAGTTTACAAGCAGACATAGTTTATCCTATCACTAGGAGTGGCCTCATTTCTCAGTCCTGATGCCTTGCCGGTCATTTCGTCGGTTCTGTGGCCCGATCCAAGCTGCTGTAGGTAAAAAATAGTGATGTGAACATTCCGTCATTTCCCCGTATGTCAACCAAGCTCCCTGTTTAACCCTTCTTGCTTCATGATTTAAGAGTTTAAAACATCCAACAGAATAATCATCACGCTTGTCACCGGCCCTCATCGACTACGGGCTACGACTACGCCCACCGAACCTTCGCTGAGTACTGCCTTCGCACGGAGGAAGGAGGATGTAGCGCGAACGTGCCTATAGTCGCCTACGCTTGTCGACGAGGCTTTACCCATATACGCCGAGTGTTTTTACTCTCCCATGGGGGTGGGAGGCGCAATTGATATGGTGGACCGTTCAAATTACCGGTGGATCCCACGTCGTCAGGAGGGGCTCGTGATATCGGTCTGGGATCCTGTTGAGACGGTGAACCGAGGCTTGTGTCAGAGGCTTTTGGCTGCCATAGTATGGACCTTTTCTCCTCGGCAATAGCATGATTTTGGTAATATTGTTCATATAACATGTATGGTAGCTACTCACGCCCTTGTGCCCTACGGGTCGCGGACGACAGCAACGTTATCTAAAGGCATTGACTGTTCCCTCATCCCCGGGGGGTGGGTTAAATAACATAAATTATTAATTAATCACCCTTACTACTTCTACCCCTTTCAGCGTATTTAAGCGATATCGAACATGCGGCACGACAGGTGTCTGCTGATTCAGCCCAGCCCACCATTCGGTTCTCGGGTTTGCCATACCCGACCGCCTTAACGTCCCTAAGCGCCGAGCTTTCCGTTTTACGTTCCGTATACGGCGACCCGGACAACCGTCGAGGAAAACGGAACCAGTCAAGGGCTTATTTGGGTCGCCCAGGATGGACGGGGATACACGTCTCATTATATTATTATGTGCGGGGGCGCACATTTGTTAGCAGGCCAGTTACAGGTAGCGCCATATAGTGAGTTAGGTTCGATTCCTAATAGCGCTATTGGTTTTCACTATTTAGCTCAACTTAGCCATGCTCCCACCGACCTATTGTCAGACCTAGGTGAAGGTCTAGATCTGTTAGCTGCATCATGGCTTAGCTAGCGTTACTACTATTGGGATGCGCTGTTCGACTGTCCGGTATCGCTTTCTCTCAGATACAGCTATTTTATGTGTATATAAGGAGGCTTCATGACCTCTCATTCTAGACAGGACCTCTTAGGAGGTCAACCAGATCATTCCTTCTTCTTCAGCCAATATATGCTTCAGTGTGTGATGTCAGGGTCTCATACCTATCTGTACCTGTGTTCCTACACATGCAACGCATGCAGTTATAATGCGGCACAAGCAGGCCACTCTGAGAAAGACAGCCACCAAGATATGTGTCACCATGTCGGATCATATACTTAGCACCGACACGTTAGTATAGGTTGCATTAGGAGATGCTAGAAGGCGCAAGGATACGTGAGTTTCGGTGAGCTGATTGATCCGACCTACCCCCTTGCATTGCAGTAAGGGGGTGGGAAAGATGATAGGTAATTCAATGCTGTACATGAGGCTCTGAGTCTGACCAAACGGCTGCGCCCAGCTTCGCGCATTCACCGACAACAAAGGACTGCAGCAGCTGAATTTCATTCTCTTCCACCTTGATTTAACCGTACTTTACAGGCGACCTCCAGGTTAACGGTGTCTGCCTGTTTGACCTTTGAAAACAATTCTCTTGGGAGCTTTCACGAATCTCTCAGTCTCTGTTGCTTGTCTCACTCAGCAGGTCTACTCCCACGCACGTTTCAATAGCCAGCTTCGACATGAGTACCAAAGTAGCCCAGGCCATCTCGGCCCTCAGACCTTACCACACGCTCATCTCGTCACACCCGAGGCGGCTGAAGAATACCAATCCCTGAACAACAGCTATCTCTCGGGATTCGAGAGTGACCTGTCTCCTTCCTGCATCTTTCTCCCCCGGTCGAAGGAGGAGGTCGCTGCGTTTGTTCGGACGATTCAGCCATTTGTTGGCGACGTCCAATTTGCCATTCGAGCCGCCGGACGACAGCCTTTACCCGGATGTGCAAATATCCAAGACGGCATCACGGTTGATCTTCGATCGTTGAAAGGCATCGATATTCAAGATGGCCATGTTCAGATCGCCGCCGGTGAGCTCTGGGGATCCGTCTACGAGCACCTGGAGCCCCATGGTCTGGGCGTCACCGGGGGTAAATCAACGACATGTGGTATCGGGGGCCTGGCAACAGAAGGTATGTACGGACTGCTCAACTCAACATCTATGAAGAGGTAGTACCTAAAGTAACTGTTCTCTTTCTGTCTACGATTAGGTGGTCTCTCATTATATTCAACCCGGGAAGGCTTCATATGCGACAATGTTGTCAACTTCGAGGTTGTCGTGGCCTCAGGCGAGATCCTCAATGCGAACAGTCAAGAGAATTCAGACCTTTGGGTCGCGTTGCGGGGGGGTGGAAACAATCTTGGTACGAAATTCGTTCCACCTGAGGTTGTTCGATTTAGGATCTTGTCAAAAGACCACACCAAGACTTAGTCACATTGCCCTGACCAATTGAATATTCTAGGTATCGTCACCCGCTTTGATCTTCGGACGTTCAAGCAAGGACCTATGTATGCGGGCATGGTGTGGTACTACAAGCCAAGCTTTCCGGACCAGATGGCTGCTCTGGTGAAAGAGCTTACATCGCCTGGTGCTAGTGTCGAAACACACCTTATGCTCAGCATCGCTTACGCCCAAGTTTTCAATAATGGAAATGATGTCGTCTGCCTTAACCAGCTCTACTATACTCAGCCTGTCCAAGACCCTCCTGCTCTGGCTCCTTTCACTCACATCCAACCCCAGAGAGCCGAGATGAACACTATGAAAATCCAGACGCTTGTCCAGGCTGCAACAGAACAATCGAGCGCGGGACAGAGCATGATCAGGTATGCCTCACGTATCCTACCTACACCATGACTCCCAGTAAGCTAAGAAATGGTCTTATTAGGTGTCTCTACATGAACGTTTCTGTCAAAGCTGATATCGAAACACTCACCACGGGTGGTGACATTTGGTGCGAAGAGTTGGAATCGATCAAGGACGCAGCCGGTCTCATGTGTTCTTACACCTTGCAACCGTACGCAGTGTCACTGCTCAAAAAGACCAGCGCAAATGGTGGCAACGTGTTGGGTCTAGACCCCAGCAACGGCCCTGTTGTTAATGTTCTGCTGTTGACATACTGGGCGGAAAAGAGAGATGACGAGCGGGTGATTGGCTTCATGCAGAGGGCCTTGAAGCGTATCGAGCAGAATGCTGATGCTAAAGGTCAGTTGGTTCCTTACATTTACTGGAACTATGCCTTCTCTCACCAAGATGCTCTTCGGTCTTATGGTGAGGAGAATATGCACAAGCTGCAGGAAGCTAGCAAGAAGTATGATCCTAATGGGATGTTCCAGACGGCATGCCCGGGTGGTTTCAAGCTATTCAAGTAGATACGTAGTGTAACAGCTCACGGTCGCCGTGGAGCACTCACAAAGCTACTGGATAAACAAAGACAGCTCTGATCAGAAGGAATCTAGAAAGTGAAGCTGTATAACGAAGTATCTGACAAGTGAATTGAAGTGACTAACTAAGGTCTGGCGCAGTGTGCGTGCGAGATCCCTAGAGTGCGTGTCCATGGGCCCATGCCTTTTCTCCCTCACTGTGCTTCCTAAGGAGCGTACCCTCCTACTTATACACTTAGTCCTAACCTGCCCACCAAGATCAGAGCGTAAGTATATTCTGAGTAAGGGTGGCTGTGCAATTTTGGTGCGGCTAGTGTGGTCAGCTCAGCCCCGCATCAATACACTCGCTCTCTAAAGATGACCTAGCTCATTCTTTCCATCACTATTTGACACGGCCCACTCATACCTTGAGATATCGCTACCTACTTGATACTTATTTGATAACGCTGTGATCATGCCTCAACGGGGAGCCTCACCTCTATTGAAAAACATGGCGACACTGTCAGAGACCACCATACCCTTACGCGGAGGGTCAGCATCTGGTGTTGACCGGTTCTGATGGCCAACCCATTGAAGCCCTTGTTTCTCGCATATATCAACCGACTCCGAATCCCGTGATGGAGGTGCAAGTCAAAACTCCAAAAGGCCGCCAGGCACATGTCCTCAAGTTATTTTGACAGACGCTTTGGGCGCGGTCTCCGTGGGTCCCCGTATGAACGAAAAACGAAACCCCATACGCCAAAATCTGAGGTTATCTGGCAGTCATACGTACGCCAAGGAAGAGCAGATGATCTGTTCGAGTCCTGAAAGGACTTGTTAGACGTGGAAGAAGGCATCGTTGAGGCCGGGTCTGACACGGAGGGCTCTGACGAGTCTATTTCTGAGCTCGACGAAATGGCCGAAGACGAAGGCAAATTCCAATACCGATCTATCAGATACTGCGAAAACGAGATTCGGGCATACACACATATGAAATCGCTCCAGGGAAAATGCATCCCTCGTTTCTCTCAGGCAGTCACATTCTTAGATGCTGATAAATAAAAGATCAATTCGCCGAGAGCAAGAACCGGATGCTGAATTACGGTCCCGCTCGGCGAAGGGACGTCGAAAGCCTGCAGAATTGGCTGAACGGTACTGGCTGTCTGGCCACAGAGGAGACTGCGTATCTTACACACAGAGAGCTGGGGTCCTTAGCTCCCGCGGGCGACAGCGCGATAGTGCAACTCGAAGCTTTGGTGGAAGATCAACTTATCCGATTTTATCGCGACTTCCGAGAGGTAATAGAAAGATGCAGTTATTATAGGAAGCTAACAGAAGCCAACAGAGCCGTCTTCACACTGTCTCGAACGACCCAAATGCGTATATTTATTCGGGGCCATTAATTCAACGAACTGCCAAGGCACTGTGGTTATTCATGATAACACTTCTCCTGATGACCCCAGTCATTTGCAACGCCCCCCCGGGGAGAGTAATATCACAAAGGGGCGGGTAGAACGACTCCACCCTGCTATGCATGTTATTTTAGATCCCCCTTTTGTCTGCAGGATCTTGAAGTTTCTCGAGAACCTTAGTTTTTGAAGGTTATACAGTTCCAGCCGCGCTATTCATAAAGTTATAGATCCAGTTTTGGACGCTACCGAACCCAGTCAGCATTATAATATCTCGACAGAATGGAACGGTTCCGAACTCGTCATCCGGAAGTGGATCATCTGTGTCAGATATAAGGGATCACGGCGTAGGGTGTTGTATTCAGTTAATTCCTGCCCTCCATTCTGAGCTGAACAGCTGCTTAAGCGATCATGATAAACCCACTTATATTGGGTCTACAATAGTCTGTAGATCTCATCCCTGAATAGGGGCACTTATCTCATATCAAACCCTGTTCTAACTGACAACAAGTATCGCGGCCATATCTAGAGGTTAGATCCGATTCGGGATGTTAGATATTCCTTGCCCCGTTGCAATAAAGAAGACAGATCCCGTACGGTATTAGGTTGCTACAGCACCTACAGACCACTAAACAACCCATATACCTTTGCTATCACAGCGGTAGGGGGCTTACGCACCACTTATTTAGCCCCTACAGTTGCCTGTCAATAATAAATGGCGAACATTCAAGGCGCCTTTGTCCCTAACTCATACAGCACATGCCAAACTTACAAGTTTAAGTCGACACGCAAAGGGAATGTGCAAACGGAAGACATACATACTAATGAGAGTTTGTTTTCGATAAATAACAGTTGCTAATATATACATCTTTTCTTAACAAATCGTATTTTCTTTTGTTACGTTTTCCGAGAACTTGTTCCGGATATTGCTATACTTAACAAACTTCGATCGAACTGGAGAGTAAGGGAATCGAAATGCTATTTGGTGCTGGTACTTACGGTTTCTGCTTGGGACTCAAGGACTTCTCGTAGGATGATCAAGTCCCATCAAATCTCTGTTAGACGTAGCTTATAAAGGATAGATATTTATTTGGCCTAGATTAGTAATCAGTATTGGATACCTAGCTACGTACGCTTCTATGGAGGTGCAGTCCCCAACGGACAAAGCCCGGCGCCATATGCCCTCCTGCTGGCCCAATAATGCTGGTTTCGAGGTAACAAGTGACATCTTCTTTAACCACCTCGTCACCTTTGACGATGGTGGCCTAGGATACGGCCTAAGCGCAGACGACTTAATTACTCGAGGACTTCCCTATGGATAGTTCCTCGACGACGCTGAAGTCCTTAGACGAGAGTCTGACACAGGCCTCCTCTTGAAATGTGATGCGACAACAGGTGAGGGTACCCTCTAGGAAGCAATAAGGTTACCCTGAAAAGATTTGTATGTAAAAATGTACAGGGTAGACTTGAGGAATATGGGAAATCTCAGGGTGTGTCTATTAATGCTGTAACTGTTGTGTAGCCACTGCACCAAAAGACTGGATTGATAAGTGCGCACTTATTGCCCTACTTATCTGACAGTATCAAAGCTACGGACTTCCTGCAACCGCCCCAGGGGTGTTGGCAGTTATTATCCATGGATAGCTGTACAAATAAGCATATTATTCACTTATTAACCGACCTTTTCGATTATTACTTAAGTGTTAAATAATCATACCGTATGGAAGGTTAGGAAGCAGTCGTCCTAACTTCGTCCCCTCGAATAGGGGTTGACCCACTTTTCCCGGAGGGAACCTCCGGATTCCTAGGCCTCCAATAATGAGTATGCCTTCCTAATAGCGGGCTACCGACTGACATATTTTCCACGCTGGCGCCGATCTCTACGATAATCCCGCGAGCTTTTGCAGCTGAGCAGCGCAGTTAAGTTCCCCCAATCTGTTTTCCGCCCTAAAAGGAAATTCATTCATAGGTGCTGTTTCAATCTCTAACCTTGAGCTTCCCCACCCAGAGGAGATAACGGTGGTATCTCTCGCGACCAGTGTGACGACTCCCTCGCGAGAACCTGGACAGTTAGTGAAACGTCATAAACCGTGGAGCAACTCAGCACTCCTTAACGCCTGCGGTTAACCATAGCACCTCACATATTGCAATATCGAACATTCGGCACCGGTGTGTCTGCTGACTCACCGCGTCCTTCCTCTCCAGGTTCTGCCTTAGAACATACTAATATCAACTTACCTTTCCCGTGGTACCACGCCTAAGAAGAGAGCCATGGCAGAGAAGAGCCTTTTCGACCACATAAGAGCCTGAATACATGAATGTACACTCCATGCGCTCCTCATTCTGGATGCCAATTCGTTAGGATACGGCATCGAGGCCTTGGATTTAGAAGGCGACTTCGGCTATGGTCAAGACGAGTGTCTCAAAATAGAAGTTATGTAGCCAATATCATTGTCCTATGCTTGTAAACATCGATTGATTGACGAATCGAATAACATATATGCTTTACCCTAAACTATAAGCTTAGTGATAAGTTTGCCCTGGTTGTCTCCGCTGAACAAGCGCATCCACGTCTCGGGCTGCTGTTCGATGCCAACCTCCACCACAGTTTCGTTGTCCTGCAACTTGATCTTGCCGTCCGCCGCAGCCCCGATAAGCTCTGCCACCATAGCCGGCGCCTCATTCATATAATCCAGCATAATAAAGCCGCGGATCGTAATACGCATGGAGATGAGCTCGAACCAGTTAGAGATCGCCATAGGCTGCCCGCTATTATAGGTACTGACGGCGCCGCAAACGGCGACGGTGCCGTGGCGCTTCATGCGCGTTAGCATAGCGTCTAGGACGTGGCCGCCGACGTTGTCGAAGTAAACATCGACCTCGTCGGGCGTTGCGGCTTTAAGGTCTTCGACAAAGGTCGGACTTTTGTAGTTAAGGCAGGCGTGCGCGCCTAGGACCTCGCGCACGTACGCGCACTTCTCGTCCGAGCCCGCGATGCCCACGACGCGCTTTGCGCCCATTAGCCGCAGCGCGATTTGCACGGCCATGGACCCAGTGGCGCCAGCCGCCGCCGAGATAACGACTGTATCGTCCGCTTTGGCGCCGCCTGCGAACTTGAGGCCCGTGTAGGCGGCCAGCCCGGACGCGCCGAAGGCGCCTAGGTAATGTGTTAATGGTAGGCCGTTAGGTAGCGGCGATAGCGGCTGGGACGTGGCCCCCTCCAGCACGACGAGCTCGCTCCATGTTCCGAGGTGGAAGTCCATAACCAAGTCTCCGGGCTTGAAGGCCGGCATCGCCGATTCAATGACCTCGGCGATAACGCCGGACCGCATGGGCGCCCCTATGGGCACGGTAGGGACGTAAAAGCGCTCGGGCGCGACCGTACTTTGGATGAAGTTGCGTAGCCCGGTATCGTTAGAAAAGTAGCGGACTTTGCAGAGCAGCTGGCCTTCCTTTAGCGGTGCCAGCGTAACCGTCTGCAGCTTAAACGTCGCATCAGGTCCCGACAGCACAGGGGCTGCAGTTGGCTTCGAGGCCAGGATCCATTGTTTCGTGGTACGGGGCGCTGAGGATGTCATATTCGGTAGGTTTGATCTGCAGAAAAAGAGTCTTCCTGGTACTCATTTTCTTCTCCTTGTGCCTGTATTTACGCATGAGGAATGCTGGGGCGGTCTGGTGCATCAATTTACCAAGTAGCCTCGGACCCCACATATTGTAGGACCCAGACGTAGGGGCCGCATACTGCAAGTTTAATACGTTAAAACAACGGTAATAAGAGAAGGGGTTTATTACCGTATACATTGATAATATCTCAAAGTCGTATCTGTGGGCCGGCGTTAGCCGAAATGAATTCTTCTTAGCTTCTTAGACTAATCATCAACAACTAATAATGTACCTAACCTAGATTCAGTCGTTGAATTGGCTTCTCCTAGCGTATGTTCACCGTATCCACGAAATTCATTCGTTGTTGAATCAGACGTATCTGGTTCATATTTTATTCATGGATATAATAATTTGTCTTTCTGAATCTTCTACTCGATGACGGTATGCGTTTAGCATGATAAGGGCCTCCCGGTAGGCTGTTTTGGGATATTGGCTGTATACCAGCAAATGCCTCTTCATGTAGTTTGGTCACCAACGGGATACTCGAGAGCGGAAAATACATGCGATGCTCATCTCCGAGCACCCTTGAATTCCACATGTCCTCAAGTGCGGGAATCCAGTCCTTACGTTAATCGCACATCTACTTAGTAATTTCCGACAAACTGGTCAGGGCCAGCACAGATATCTGGAAATAAGAACCGACGTATGGTTTTTAGTGAAGAATTTAGACTAGGATAGATAGTAACACGTGAAGCCACGCCGCTACGGCCCGTTCCCCAAAATGCGGTGAGGGCGCGTGGCTTCCAGGGAGTTCCTGGTTAGCGCAAAATTGTCAGGTCTGGGCGTTTCGTCCCCCATGCGAAAACATTAAAGCTCTCAGCTAGATCTCGTTAGACCAGATAGATCCTCCTCATCTTAGGTGCGAGTCACCTCCCATTGCGTCTGAACCCCAATCGTGTCTCTCGGCAGTTGGGATGGTGTCGTTAAATTTTTCTCCGATCCAGACTCGTCACCTGCCCCGTGCGTCGTCACTGTGGCATCATGTTTGTAATCTGAGTAGTTCTCCGTCTCCCATTGCGTCAGGTTTTCCAGGTCGTTCGCAGTTCTGTTCTTGCTCCTCTGACCCGATTGCTTGGCACCTGATCCCCCGATAGTCTGCAGATCGTATTCGACTATTTTAGAGGCGCCGCGCGTCCGTTCCCTGTATCTGGTCCAGAACGGTCGAAGCATCGGTATGCTCACGCAGAGAATGGCGAGGTTCGGCTCAAGAATGAAGAGAAAGATCGTCGTAGGCATCGTGCCGGTGATATTGCTGTTCAAGTCCACATTCGAAATGTAAACGAGTCTGAAGATAGCGCAGATAACACAGCTATATAAAACCGTTAGCGGGTCCATCTCGTAACCTGGGAGGACTACTGGTCGTACGCAGTGCCCAATGCGAAACAGGCCGTGATGCCAATCTTATCAGTCGTTCGCGTTTGCAGGGACCAGATGATTCTCATAGGCAACGCCATGATAATTATATCGCCGACCGCGTTAGTCGCGATTAAGGACTGAATCATGGGCATGTAGGCGCCGCATGTGCCCTGGCTCGTCCACTGCGCTGAGATCGGGTTGCAGAGGAAAATGCAAGCACATAAGAAGGCGATAGCCCAAAGTGCAAGTAATACCAAGCAAATCTTGGTGGCGCGGTGCATGAGATCAATGGTGAAAATACGCAAGAAGAAGAATAGCATACTCGCTTTTACCGACGCGAGTAAAGAAACATAAATGATTTGCATCGCGAATGTTAACTAGTGAGGCATAAGTATATCTCCATACGGGTGAGTAGACCGACTGTCCAGGTCTTTGATGATTCTCCTACCTCGAGGATATATGGAATGTTGAGAGCAACTAAACAAACCAGTCAAGAGTCAGTAAGAATCCATAACGCTTCCATATTCATCTCCATCACCATGTACTTTCGAGAGTATAATAACTGCACCTGCATATCGCTTCCCTCAGGTCTATATGTAAGCTTACGGTGTCAACTTACGTTCTGGGTATTGCGGTAGGTCATAGCCATTCCCTATTCCGGAGACTTCCACAGAACATTGAGTTAGTGTCTCTCTCTCTCTCTCTCTCTTCTTCAATGCGTGGGATGCTGATGAGGGCACCTACAAAGACCTTGGCAGATTAACATGGCGACTCCAAGAGGCTACGAACTCATTAGCACCTTCGCTGAGATAGCATGTCTATCGGTTGGGAACCGAACAGTTGCGAGCATAACCATATAATCATCCCATCCCAGTCCAGGTCCAATTATTCGTCCCAATACTCTCAGGCCGACCACAACCAAAACGATCAAGACAAATACGCAGTTGATGATGAGCTCGGTCCGAACGTAGCCTAGTACCGGCTTAAAGTACGCGGGGGCTGCCATGGCGTCGTTTAATGGTAGGAATTTGACGATGTGACACGTGCTATCAATGCCCACCGAGCGGAGGTTGAGGATGTTCTTTATAGATGAACAGCATTTTTGGTCTTACGCGGCGCTCCCCAAGGGTAAATGGCACGGGCAGGGCTATTACGCCTTGAGATGCTCCCTTGAGGCCGAACGGCGCTACCCACCTACGTAAACAGATATCGTCGATCCGGTGCTACACTCAACGTTTATTGTATTGTATGCGGATCATGTAACCTTTGAGATCTGTATCAAACGGCTTTCGTACCTTCTTACCTGGATCCCTTAGGAAGTCCCTTGGTATATTGGTAAACCAATACAAGACATAAGAGGTGATAGTCAGTCCAACTGCTCCTTTTACTCTGGGGTCCGCATATAGTAGAACAAGGAACCGACTGTACAAGTCGCAGGGGTATATTAGTCACCTCCACCGGGGCCACTTTACGACTAAGTAAAATCGCATACAAATTTGGATGAGCTTCGCTATTGGCAGACGGTTCTGCCCGTGCTTGCCTCTACCGTAGGTTGCCAATGTTTTATCTTGAATGGCATTTTCGAGGTCACATACCATACAATTCCCTATACAAATATACGTCTTAACACAGTATGCAATATAGTGGCCCAGTGGAGGTTACTAACTAAAATACCCTGTGACTTGTACAATAAAGCAAGGGGCCCATTGTAAAGGTCCAGGGGTAATTTTTAGTTGGTTGTCTCCACTGAGCCCCTATGTGCCATATAGCGCTAGAATGTAGATATGTATAGAAGGTTGCATGGTATGTGACCTCCTCAGCTTCGTTCAAGACCGACAATTTAAAGATTGGCACCCTGTGACAGCGGTAAGTGCCGGCAGAACGTTATGCACTGTTGAGACGCTATGCCGATAAATTTGTAGGTAATTCAACCCGGCTGAAGAGCGGGTCCGGTGGAGGTCGCTAACCAAATATACCCTTGCGACTTGTAGGAAGAGCTCTTTTTCTGGAGGCAATCGAGATTTAGCTCTGACATTTTCCAAGTTTCGCAACATTGCTTGAGGATATCAGATATCTTTCCGGATCCGCTAGGTACATCCTCATACGCCATAAGGCTATATAGGAGTACCTCCATAGTGTGCGCGTGACATTAGGTTTACCCCCTTACCATGAGATTTAAGACCTATGGGAACTAATCGATAAATTAATCTTGAATAATCCAGCCTAAACGTATTAGGACGAACCTGCCCCTACAATAAATCAAGGCGGTCTGGTGTAGTTAGCTCCAACGACTTTCCTGAAGATCCATGACCCAACCAACTATTATCTAATGGGCTAAGGGATCCCAAGGAATGAAGCAACCAGCAAAATAATCCTTGCTTTTCCATCCTTCGCGACGTGCCTCGTTCGTGTACAGTATCCAGGGGTATTTGTGTTAGTTCCCTTCAACCGGCCCACCGTACGTCTATGGACGTTCCAATACAAGTCGTATTGAATTGAACAAGATCTAACCAATTTCTGATGCTTCCTGTTATCGTAAGTGACTGAAATCAGATCTGGTATAAGTGGCTAATGGATATTCCATACGATATCTATGGGAGTCAATGTTCAAATCTTTGATTGTAGAAACTGGGCCTAGGGAGGCAACTAACAGAAAATACCCCTGGATGTTGTACTGTAATGTCGGCCCAGTTAGATTTATGGCATGTCACTTGGTAACGAGCTTAGCTGAGCTTGGCTTCAGAATTAAGAAAAATATGACTGGTAATGGGCAGCAAGACATGGGAGATATACTATGGATATATGGAAACTACCATGTCTTAGCTTGCATAGTATATTTAGTGGTCACGACACTGCGGATTTAGTGTAACCACTCGATAGAGGCACAGTGAGCTGAGTGGCTACCCGTCAAGTGCCGAATAACCCAGCTACCTTGAAGACCCGTACGAATATTTTATATCTGGTACTGTATGTAAGTATGTTATGCTTTATTAAAGCGCTGACTTCAAGTTAAAACACCCGGCCGGTTTTGCTAGTCTATAGTATACTCCACCCCTTTAGGCTTTCCGATGTTCTCCGCGGAACGGGTAGCTAATTAGGATATTTGGCTACCCATCAAGCGAGTTTTTAATACGGGCCTTAATAAGGATGCTGAAGAAGAGTTTTCCCCAACATAGTATTCACTAAGCCGTAGAGCGGTCGCTCGGTAACCCTTACTAAGGTCGCCAAGTCCTACATATGCCACGGCCTGTCTATCCGTTACCATCAGTGTCTTTACTATTGCCTTACCTGAGACTAGCACGCGCTGCGGCAAGCGCAATATATGCTCTCGTTTTGAAGCGTAAATTCCAAGGCGACTGTTAGCTACGTCGACTGTTCGGTCCACGGTTAGGTCACCGGCGTATTGGCCCCCCCACCCTTTCCATCCGGTTTACCAGGGCTTCCGGTTCGGCGGTTAGCCAGGCCTTTAACGGGCAGCTAGGTCGACGATAAAGTCTGGTCAAATGACCTGGGAGAGCCAAGGGCTTCAGGGCTCTAGACATTGCCGGTTCTCGCACGAGCCATACAAATTAACTGGGTCGAGGACACAAACCAGTACGTATATATATAATATGCCATATGGACCCATCGGACCGTTGAGTTACTTCCTGTTTGGGAAGAAATCGGGTCCAAATAAAAAAAAGAAAGGCCTCACAATAGCCTTCGTACACGTACGCTCCCTTCGCGATCGATTTCCTTTGGACGTCCGGAGTGGTTACCGGACTTTCGCGTACAAACAGCTGTAGAGCTGTCGGGGAGCTATGTAGTCGAAGAACCAGGCAGGTGGCGCCCTGCCTGGCAGAGTAGACCTCTATGTACCTAGACTCAAACAATAGATAGATAGTCTCGCGCTGACTGCCACCGGGAACGTAAATCCATCATCCCCCCATCACAAGCTCAGTACGTTAAAAGGGCAAAAGTTCACGTTAGACTTAGCTGCCCTAGTAGTATTGTATTCTCACTTCTAACAAGTGCGCTGCTTAATTATTAGATCTTTTTCGTAACAGTAAATTGTCAGTCAGAACTGGTAAGGACGGTATATAAATTACATGATATAGTATACAAAATAAAGATCGCATTAAGCATAACTCAAAATGATAACCAGCTTGGCGTATCTCACACGATAACAGGTAGCGGCAAGTATGCTAACTAAAACCAGCAATGTACTCCACAAAAGGTTGGGTTAATATTATTTGATTGGCTACCAGCGTCCAAGTTTTCCAAGAGCACATAACCAAAAAGCAGATGCCGGTTACTGTCAGATATAGGGGACATCAGTTGTGTTGTTGTATTAGGTCAGTTGCAGGTGCTGTTGCACTCATACAACTTTAAGTAGCTTGGCTCCGGAACACATATGGGCCGATCAGTAGGTGACCTTTCCGTATATGGGGTGCGCTAAGCACCCCCCAGCTAGCCGACAGTTACTGGGCCCCTGTGGCGGCCGAGGAGATGCACAAAGTTCATCCGCAGCGATAAATGGGTATATGATACAGGGTATAGGGTATAATAAAGGCAATCCACAACATCAGAATGCAGCAAGGCCCTTTTGGCCCCTCTAGTACCGACTGCGAGTACTGAACATGCTACCGCGGCGGCTTCCGCGGCCGTCCGTTCCATGCATGCGGCGAGTGCCGGCAGCCTAGACATTATCATTGGTCAGCATCGGGGATGGGTCTCTCATTTGGGCGTTCAGAGACAGGGCGGGACTTACTTTCTGACCCGGGCGGCCCGTTATGGTTCCCTTCAGCCTGAGCATTGCCCCGGAGATCTTGTCGCCGATGCTGGCGTGGCGCTCCTGGTGACGGACCGGCGCCGTGTGGCGGGCGGGTCCGATGCCCCTGGTCGTCGTCGCCGTCGCCCTAGTTCCGTGGACGGGCTTTCTACGGCTGAAGAGGCCACCGCTTCGAGGGGCGGTCTTCGTCGAGCGGGTCGACTTGGTGCCATAAGTGGGCTTGCTCCGGCCAAAGAGACCGCCGATTCGAGGGGTGGCCTTGGTAGTGTGGGTTTGGCTAGATCTAAAAGGCATATTGGGGAGATTGATCGAAGTGTCTTTAGGTGGTTTGGTTATCAAGTCTGGTTTTTGAGTTCCTATCTGTTCTCAAAGGCGATGGGAGTCATTAAATATCTGCTTCTGTTAATAATGCTACGCTCATGTTATCAGCAGTGTTCGAAGGGATTAACAGCTCACTTTTATGCTCTGGGTCGGCGACTACTCGCGCTTCGGCGGCGGCAGTTATTGCGAGTTCACCCAGGAAACTTGGAAGTAGGGGTTCAACTATTGGTGCGATACGGGAAAAGCGGGGTGTCTGCCATGATGTCAAGCCAAGATGGTGGGTGACTAGCACGACTAGCCAGCCTGCAGATCATAAGGAAAGCTGAATTGGCTGTTTGGCAGTGTGGCCATTCAGCTCACTCTCACGTGGTGTTCGAGAACCGAGATAACGGCTTCCGTGCAGCCCTCGCAGCCCAACGACTTCTTGGCTCTTTGGACCCCTGGACCCCTAAAACTGCCCTATGACGTCTACACTGGCGCTAAAACGGGCCTATGGAGTCCCACCTGGAAGATCATCTAAGCGATCCGTGGCGTGTGTGGCTGGTGACATCACACTGTTCGCAATGAGGAACAGGTTTGGCGCTGTCGCGGCCATCCTTTCCGGCCCGGACGAGACGTCAACGACAAGCAAGAACACGATCGGGTTACAAATACATAGAGGATGACGCGGATGACATAAAAAGGTCATCTTTAGCTTCCGCTATCTGGATTAAGATGGGCTACGGATATCTGAACAAGGGCTTCTCGACGCCAATCTCGGAATGACCCGGCGGATATTCCGGTCGCGGTAACGGAAGAGGAAAGGACTGCGCTTGCTAGGATAGACCGGCCGCCCTTGGTGATGCTTGATTCGAACGTGAAGTCCCAGAGATATTCGCCTCTTTAGTTGCATGCACCACCGCGGAGACGGAGATCGACCTATGGGCACCTAATTCTACCTGCTCTGCAGCGGGTCGCTTTACCTGTTAATGACCGCCCGCATACACCAATGCGCTAAAAGAATCCGTGCACCCCCCTATTTTCAACCAAAACACATACATTGTGCTCGGGTACCACACTTTAAACAAAATATATAAAATTAAAGTAAAACCCGCTTTTTATAACTATTTCTTAGAAATTACGATATTTTGAAAAGTAT
>QJNU01001546.1:0-18158 GCA_004154915.1 Monosporascus ibericus | reverse complement strand
CGAGTCAGAAAGACAGGAACGAATATGTCGTCCATGATCACGACCTCGGCCTGGGTGCCGCGGGGGTTCGCGGCGCCCTTCCCGGCCAAGTACAAGTTCGACGAGGCCGAGTTCGAGCGCATCGCGGAGCTGGCCAAGCTGCAGCTGGACGACGCCAATGAAGACTTGGAAGAAGCCCAAGAAGAGGAGAAAAGCGCGGCAAGCGGTGCGAAGGCGGAGGGTGACTCCAAGACCAAGGAAATTGCCGCCGATGATAATGAGCCGGAAGAGTGAGTTGCTGGAGCTGAATAGAACCCCGTTCGAAATCTGTCCTAACCTCTGGCGGGGAATAGGATCAATATCGATGACGATGACCTGAAGGAATACGACTTAGAGCACTACGATGATGATGACGACGATGCCGAAGGCCAGAGTATGGACATGTTTGGAAATATTAAGTCCCTGACATACTATGAAAATAACAAAGACGACCCGTACATCACGATACCCGACGGCGAAGATGAGGACGACGACGACCGAGAGGAGCTGCAGATTCTGGCTACCGATAATTTGCTACTTGCCGCCAAAGTAGAGGACGAGCTTGCGCATCTCGAAGTCTACGTATACGAAGATGAGGCGGACAACCTCTACGTACACCACGACATCATGCTCCCTGCGATACCCCTATGCGTCGAGTGGCTCGATATGCCAGTCGCGAAGCCCAGCGTAGAACAGGACTCAACCGCCAATTTCGTCGCCATAGGGACAATGGATCCCGACATCGAGGTCTGGGATTTGGACACGGTGGACTGCATGTATCCCAATGCGATCCTGGGACAAGGCGGCAATCCCCAGGACGAGGAGAAGAAGAAAAAGAAAAGGAAGAAGTCCAAGAAGGCCAATGACGAGTACCACGTCGACGCTGTTCTTTCTCTAGCGGCCAACCGGAAACACCGCAACCTCCTGGCTTCGGCGTCAGCGGACAAGACCGTGAAGCTGTGGGATCTGAACACGACAAAATGCGCTAAGTCATACTCGTACCACACTGACAAGGTGTGCTCCCTAGCCTGGCACTCTGTCGAATCCACGGTACTTTTGAGTGGAAGCTACGACCGAACAGTGGTCGCGGCAGATATGCGAGCGCCAGAGGCCAAGGCTCCGAGATGGGGCGTCGAGAGCGACGTCGAGAACGTTAGATGGGACCCTCATGACCGGCACTACTTCTACGTCTCGACGGAAAACGGCATTATCCATTACCATGACGTGCGGAACGCGCCGTCAACGCCAACCGCAAGCAAGCCTGTGTGGACGTTACAAGCTCACGATGAATCAGTCTCATCCTTCGATATAAACGCGCACATTCCCGGATACATGGTAACCGGGTCAACCGACAAGACGGTTAAGCTGTGGAATATCCAGCCCACGGGACCAGCTATGGTAGTATCCCGCAACCTAGACGTAGGAAGGGTGTTCTCGACGACGTTTGCCCCCGACGCAGAAGTTGCTTTCCGCCTCGCAGTAGCTGGTAGCAAAGGCACTATCCACGTGTGGGATACGAGCACCAATGCCGCGGTCCGCCGGGCATTTGCGCATAATATCGCCGACCAGGCCGAGGGTGGGGTCAAGGAGCGACTTGTTGGCGTCACAGAACAGGAAAGCTCGTCAGAGGACGATGACGGGGACGATGACGACCAAGAAGGCGAGTCAATGGATGAGGATTGATTTGATGGTAGCCAATGGAACCCGTTATTGATGTCCCGTAGACACGGAATCGGCCAGGTGAAAGACCTGGCATCTCACTTCCCAATCTCTGCTAGCTTCTACGGTCGGTCTTCCGATTTGTTAGATGACGAGTTCGTGCCATGTGTCGACGGGGCTCCATGACCGCTGTTTAAGATCTTGTCCCAGAGAATCGTCATTTACCAGCATATACCTGGTAATGACCTACTGTGGTCGCAGGGTCTTATATTTGAAAATAACATCATACGGTAGGATGGCTGCATGGGCGCAAGGAGGCATGGTCTGCGAAGTGCCGCGTAACAAGTCCATAACCAAGGGAGACAGACCCGCCGAATGCACTCTGCTAGATGGCCTCATCAGCAGGGGTACATCAACCTCCATTGTTCGATAGGGCATTGTCGGCACCGACTGAGACGCAATCGTGCGAAAGATCTCCGACGGGGTGTGTTGGTGAGCACGACG
Source organism: Monosporascus ibericus (assembly GCA_004154915.1). Lineage (NCBI taxonomy): Eukaryota > Fungi > Ascomycota > Sordariomycetes > Xylariales > Monosporascus > Monosporascus ibericus. The sequence continues at coordinate 15,977 of QJNU01001546.1, read as the reverse complement.
GTGATCATCATACTATAGCGTTCCTGAAGTTGTTTTACGTTTTGCGAATATAACACATCTGGAATAGGGAAGGAGGGTTTCAGCCCCGTTGGTTCTCTCGCGCGCGCGCAAATCGTGGCGATGACAGTGAGTTGCGGGAGGTGTAACCAACTGCCTAACCCTATCTAGTTCTAGACGCGAGGGCGATAGACGCATGATTAACTAAGTCGTCGGGGTCCGGTTTCTTGGAGTCCGGGCTCTGCCCCATGTGTTGATCAATTCGATAAGAAGCAAAGACAGACAGCGATGCTGAAACATTGAACAGGGGCACCTTCCGAGCAAGGAGAGCAAAACACTCGACCAATCATGGGAGCCCCTATGCGCCCTCGCATGGCACGGTCTGTTTCAAGTTTCGAAGAGCAAGAGCCCGTCAAGTGCCAGCCGGTGCCCGCTAAAGCATTTCCCCTCATTAAGCTGCCCACCCACTACACCCTATTTTGGGGCGTCATGCACTGCACCAACGGAGTGTTCCTTAAAGGCAGTTCAATCAGCATATCCATCTAGTCGCTTACTATCGTGTGGTCACGCGGGGAGGAGGTGTGATATCCTGTATGGCGTCTATACGCTAGAGGGAATGGACATCGCCTAGACTTGGCCGATCGAAAGGAACAGGAGGATATCCATAGACGGTGGCCGCCTGAGACAGACGTTACGCGAAAATTGAAAAATATTTCGGTGTGAATGTTATCAGGTGGCGTCGCTTCTAGTAATTGCCAGATCAGGCCAGTTGACAACCACGATTCTTGCAATTGGCGACGCCCTAGGTTTATCCCGTCAGTCACTCGCCCGGGATATCGTCCGATCCATCCCGGTAAAATTCGTGAGCTGCGTAGGATATGTACCACTCAAATCTTACCTGCCTCACTCGATACGCGCACGTCCATGTGTCGATACCTAATAGTTGATGATTATTGATGCTGTGCATAGCATCTTGAGTACGTGGTGGTAAAAACAGAGGCCCACGTCGCGGTGACCGTGTGAGGCCCGGGAATGGTTCGGCGGGAGTTGCATTTGCAACGTCCTATTACCGCATGCATACATCTGTGAAGGGGTGTGATGGTATCGCTTGATTGAGGTTAAAACTCCCGCCCGCTTCGACCTCATTGGTGGCCGTGGTGTTGTTCCTGCATTGGTGGCTGAGCCGACGTGGACTTTTCGAACGAGTGGGATACAGCGCGAGATCGAGAAACGACCTACAGAGGTAAGGGGGAAGACGGGATCTGATTGGGCTCCTATAAGATCCCGTTGGGGCAATCTAGCGTCTAATTCGTCGGAGCCTAACAATTAAGCAGGCGCCCTAGCGACTTTGCCGATCCGCTATCCTTGTTATGGACCCTGGCAGGCTGGCTGGCCCTGTCGTCCTCAGCTACCTCTAACCCGAAATATCGGTTCCATCAAATTTCTATAAGGGGGTGGCTACTTACGGCCCCTGTTTTTAATGGCCGATAGGTGGACGACGCGGTGGGGCGATGACTCGCAGCTCGAGAGCGGCACAAGTGGTCGCTCACCTTCCTTCTCTTGATGCGTGTTGTCTAAGAAGGCGAAATCCACAGGACAGAACAACTTGATGAGAACACTGCTTGTGTACATGTGCCTTCTTAAAAGGGAATGAGGGTAGAAGATGAACGAGCCTGAAGATGGGCGGAATTCGGGGCCGTACACGTATTATCGTAGTCTACGTAACGTTAGATCTAGTACACCAAATTAATAACGTGCTGGAGGGCAAGACCTGGCTGGGGACCCGCAACTTCCAGTTCGAACTGTTTCCTTTTAGACGTCTACGCCGGGGTGCGCATGCATAACCCGGTCAAAACCCTTCTTATCACCCTCCTTTACCATCCTGCTTCCCCATCTCCGGATGAGCTTTTACTTCACTTCCCACTTATTCCCTTCCTTTCCCTCCATTGTGAGGCTATATTCCCGCCCAGTCCGTTCTCTATGAACCGATCAGTTAGTCCTCGACACTTATCGCAGGTCACGATTCTCAAGTCACTGGAGGCATCTGAAGCAATCCCTTCCTTTCTGCCGAGAGACGTCAGACTCTTGTCACCACAATCCTTCACCCCAAGAAACCCGGTCGTTTCACTGTTTCTATTCGGAGTACATCGTACAGAGCAGCATCGCCAAACCGATCTCCGTTCAATGCGTGTATGTTCTGGACAATAAAGACTTGGCATACAGTACAGTTTGGTACAATTGAACGAGCAGCGATCTGCGCCCAATTCTGCTCATTTTATTAAGCGAAGAACGCGATTGAATGCAAGCCAAGTCTTGTTTGCATCCAAGTGATACAACGATAACCCTTTGAGAGTACTTGGGCGAGTATTCTTATGCCAACCAGCAAAACTATATCATTCGCCATCACCAACCGCGCACGCCGAGGGTCTGCGACAGGAGCTGTTTCTTTGGTGTCAGCAAGCAACAGACGGGTTCTGCTAAACACTTGTTCATCCACCTCAGCCTCTGGAGACCAACCGAGAGGGTTGCCTGCCGGAATCAGCAACTACTATTCTCACCTTGACTAAGTGCGTCACAGCAAGCTCTCGCCGCTGCAAGAGCACTCACCAAACCGAATTAGAAATAGGCGCGGGCCAGGTTCTCAGTTCGGCATTATTAAGACAACGTTGCTACGCTACTTTGAGTGCAGCAGCCGTCTCCACCGCATCGCTTGTCATAGGCTCCTCCAACTGTCTCTGGAGAGCCCACCTACCTTCCAAATCAGGGTAACTCCTGTGCACACCCAAAACGAAAGTAGGCACACAAGAGTCACGATTCAGCAGCACACGGTGGGACACAGGTGCAGCGTGCCGTCGTCAGCAGCACCTCCTCTGGACGGGCATTAGGTTGTCACACGCCCATTGTGCGCTAAATCGCATCTGACGGACGTCGAATTCTGTGGGCGGCATATCGCAGCGTCTTTTACAGATTTAATCACCCCGCCCCTCTGGACGGACTTACTACTACGTAGTAAAAACTACCAGATTCCTTCCGTTTTCGGAAGATTAGCATCCTACCAACAGGAAACTTCGCTTGCTTGCCCTGGTCTAGACACTGAACAAAGAGTAGTAATCGCCATCACCGATCAAGATGTCGTTAGCTCGCGCTCTCACCACAAGGCGTGCGAAACAGCCCTCAACCGATATGGGTATCATACCCCAACGGAGCAGCACCACGAAAGGCCATGCGTACTCGGGATCTATTCGCAACAAGATCTCGAGTCCCGTGGAGCTCACTCATACGACAAATATGCTCGCATATAATGCCCCCGACTTATATCCTCATTCGGCCTCGTCAACCACTTCCAAGTCCGACGACGAATCGGAAAGCACACGTACTAGCTCGTCGTCACCGCCAACCAGTCCGGATATATCATCAGTCGATGATCGGCCTGGAACCAACCATCTGTCATGCTACTTTACGGTCCCAGGCCAGAAACTGCCCGTATTTGACAGCGAGCCTCCTGTGATCCCGAAACGCTCCCCTTCTCACACCAAGAAGGCATCGTTCGAACGTTTGAACCAACCACCTCGACCACCCCATCAGTCCAGTAACTCGTCTTCCACGAAGGCCAGCTTCGCCCTTTCACGCTCATCGTCTACTCCGACAAAGGCTCCTGCGGCCTCAGCTTCGCTGTCTCGCAAAGGCTCTATCCCCTCTCTTCACTCGACTGCTTCTGTTGCTTCGCCGGTAGCGACACGTCCAAGCCCTAGTCGCCGCAAGACGGCTGGGCGCTTGGAGAACAAGCATCCGTTCGGCCTTGAATTGGCACGGGTCACGGAGATTGCAGAGGATTTTGGCGTCAAGGAGAAATTATCCGTTATCGATGAGGAGGAGCAGGAGCTCATTTCTCGAGGACTCTACAGGTTCCGGCCGGAGGATTACGTGTCCGAGATCCAAGGGTTATTTTCGACCTTTTTCAGGTCGGAGCCCACTACCCAAGTACGGGAGCCAGTTTGGATCTGATTACCATTGCGCTCAGTCAGGTTGTGAATTTTCGGCATCTTGATGCTCTAAGCTTCAGGACAACCTCTTCTTTTCTTTTCTTCTACGACCTTCCATTGTACATATTTGGACAACTGTTCCGAGTTGCGCACAAATCGCCGAACCTTCTTGGACTCGGCACATAGACCTTATCTCCGGCTTTACGGACCCAAGTGGGACAGAGTGGATATGATAATGATGAGGGCTCTGTAGGGACGGCTACAGGGCAGCAACGGCGTTTCAAGGCATCTTTTGCGGTTGGCGGATTGATACCAGGACACCCCTCGCCTCGGAAGGCGATGATTCCCTTCTTTTTGTTTCGAACTACTTGGTGGCGATGTTCTTTCAAAGTTTGAAGGGTAGGATTGTTTAAAAGACGGTGGAAGCTAGGTACGGCCAGCAATGGTCATACCACTTGTTTCTTTTGTTCGCGTAAGCACGTGGAAGGCTTCGAGAGTTAGACAAACAGAGAATTACTTGAGTAAAGATCGAACAAAAATTTTACGATGGCCTTTTTCACGTCATAGTGCGACTCGAGAGCATGTGATCTGAAAGCATTCTGGTGGCGCAGCTGCACTCTCCAGATGCGATCGTACTATAGTCTACGTCGGCTGGACTGGCATGCTGAACGCCGTACGTGACGCAAGGCCCAACAATTTCTTACCCTCCTTTGCAAATGACTTTACTTGGTCTTACCAGCAGCTGACGACGATCTGTTTAAACATGCCATGTATCCGTAACTCTAAGTTACTGCATCTCCGAAGTGTAAGGCCGCGTTAGATCCGTGTCATGTCAAATAAAAATAGGCAACTCCAACTTCTCCAAATGGGGAAATTGCCGGTCAAGGCACGTAGATCCCCGGAGCCTGTGGGTTAGCTAAGTATTACCGACAGTACATGGTGGGGTTCCAAGCATGCGGGTATCGCGGCCCCGCCGTACCCACCAACTGTATATATGGATATAAATATAGACAATTCGGAACGACGGGCGTCTGAGGCGCCCTACCGGGAGTTGGCTGCCTATCTGTCGGCACCGACGGGGTTTGCGAGACTCTGTCTGCTTCGGACGGGAATTTCTGCTCTAAGCCAAGCGTGCTTTCGCTGGGAATGGAAGCTTGGGCGTTGCATATTATTGCCATGCTTGGAGCTGTAACATTGGCTACTGACTACTGACATACTGACATGCAGAGTGGTTTCAGTTTGCTGTTCATTCAGCAGCTAAACGACTGGGCTGGGTAATAAATTGGACGGGAGGAGAGCTGGCGTCAGACGGCGCCCCTGGACTCAATTCGATCGGCGCCAGTCAGCCACATTTGCAGCCACCGAAGCGCCGGGTGATCGGTCGATGAGTTCTAGAAGTCAAGAGCGAGCATACGATGTATGGATGGAGTGTGGGGGTTAACCTGGGCCTGCGGGATGGGGCTTGCTGGGCTGGCTTGCACGTAGACGGCCAGGGCCGGAGGGTCGTAGGTTCGATCAATTACCCATTATCCGTACTAATTATTTCCAGGCTGGTGGAAATTCGTGTCCCAATGCATCGAGTCGGATGTCTCTTAACGTACGTACGTACGTATGTGGATATCTACGCACTGTTGCTGACTGGCGCTGACCGCGGTTGGTTAGTCGAAAGAGCCGTGTGGAACACGACGGATATACCCACCGTACGGACTGAGTTTTGGCCGCTGCGATAAGAAGACCGGCCCTCTGTACGCGTACGCCTCGAGCTTGGTGGAGTTAACGTGTTCTAGCCGATGTGTTATTCCCAGGTGAGTTCTAAGGCCCGTTCTTACCAAGATCGTGGATTACCCGTATATCCCCCTACCCGTCTCCGGAATAAACGAAGACCGGTGTATCCGACTATCTCTGGCGCATAGGTACCCAATGCGTGACAGGATCCCCATCCCATTCTTGCGTCGTCGGTTGTGCGCAGTCAACCCAACCATATCTGGCCTTAATTGGCGAGAACACGGCTCGAGGTGTCACCACCGATGCCGCGCGCAATATCAACCACCCCTCAACCAGCCGCGGACGGGTGTCCGTCCCAAGTGGCTGGCGTCGGGTTACTACGCAGTGGAATGAAACCAGGTTTCCCAAACATGGGGAACCGGACTCTCACTCGCACTCTCTATTTCCTTTTGTGCTGTGCCAGCGGCGTACCTCCTCCCGCAATCTAGCCGCCGCCGCCGCTTTTTTTGACCCAACGGCGCGGGACGGATGGATCGAGCCAGATACGATCGAGTGATCTGCGCTACGGATCACGCTCTGTCATGTTGGTGACGGTCGATACCCCGTCCTGAGGATGCTGCTTTCTCGTTCTGGGCTAAGATGGAGTAGTAGGACTTGGGACGGGCTAACTGCTCATTCCCTCCTGCTGGAGCCATGTCTATGACGGTAAGTGCTTTCGTTCTCGCGAAGAAGAGAGTTGTTGCTGTTAGTCGTCTGCGTAGACCTTCATCGTACGCCCGTCTCCTCGCGAACGAGGGCGTCTATTTGTAAAATGGGAAGATTGACGCATAACCTCGCCCTTTGGGTAAAGAGAAATCCCGTCGTCTCTAGTCCGTTAAGGACGCTTTAAGTAGTGAAAAGCGGCACAAACGATCAAGACTAGCCAACGCGGCTATGAAATCCATGCAGTATCATCATGCTCTACATTGAATCGCAGCGCACCTGCCAAGCTGATCTCCAAGTCGGAACGACCTAGACGTACTGGCCAAAGTCATCCCCTATTTTCGCGCCGTAGAAGGCATGTTCATATTTTATCTGAGGCAAATGGATAGGATCATTACCTGTCAAGTGTCTCAGGATGAAGCTACTTTGGTCGAAATCACATTAAGCCGTACTTCATGTTGGGTGATCTTTTAAACACGATGATTACCAATAGTGATAACAAACACCGGATTATCGAAGTTGCGCCAACCCTACCCTGATAAATAGGTGACATCCAGGTGGGGATACCTTAATGCGTACCCGAGCCACGCCACCTTAAGCCTGAGCCTAGCCTGAGCCGGACCTGACCTGTACCCCTAATTGAGCACCGCATAAAAATAGAATCCTGCATCATCTTTTCATGCACCGACGTTTCCCACATATTGAATGGCCATTTTACTGCTAGTTGTTCTTTAGAGAACATTTCAGACAATACCTCTCACTTACAATATAGAATACAGCAGGCAATTAAATCATGTGTGTGTACGTACACTTTTTCCCGGATTTTCCATAAAACGTTTGTTAATAGCTTGTGGCTTGACAATAAATGTCGGCCTAGCTTTATACGCCTAGCTCTATAGGCCCTTGTCTAAATAGCTTTTAAGAAGTCATTATTGCTGGGCTACTGTGGCCAAACACTATGACTAGGCGTTACTTCTCGAAGACCACCTGTCCCAGTGACTTCCTAGGAAGTCATTGCTGCCAGGCTCCTGCGGCCAAACACTGCGACCAGGCGTACCTCCGCCTTTACCAGATGACTTCCTAGCCGTCATCAGCAGAGCATGGCTAGGATGTCTAAGTTTGGCAGAATCAAACTGTCTTTCGATAGAAACTAAAGCTACGTATCGCACTTATTAGGGTCACGTACGCAGACTCTTGAGTTGGATACTGTCGTCGTTGTGTTAATCTAAGTGTAGGAGCAACAAGGCAGAGTCCGCAAGGCTCTATATATAAAGGGCTTTTGGTATAATATAGATCACTCTTCTAGGCAGGCCAGAGAGCACTCTACGTATCGGACCTAGGGCGGTTCAATATAATTTAGATGCAGTGGTTTATTCATCTAGCGAGTGAATACTGGCCTTGGGTGGCCAGCCTCTCTACTGTATATATAGCAAGAGGAGGTCGGGAGCCAATACCCATTGAGCCCTAACAATATATTTCACTGCCTTCGAGCCCATGTATATATGGCTCTCTATCACTCTAGAACCCCAACTCCTATAGGTGGCCTCCGCCCCTGGCATATTGGCACTAGTAAACCCTGACAGCTTGATGTTTTGGGGATGTGTATAGGCTTCTCTGTATGCTATAATCCAGTGCTGGCAAAGACAAGGTGGTAAGAACGCTCATTTCCAAGCCTTTTCACAACGACATCCTCACCTGCTACCGTCATTCTCTCTGAGATTAATCCCATTCACGGGACCTGATTATCTCTAAGTACTCACAATGTCGTGGTTCTCGTCATTCCTGTATGGCATTGCAGATCTAATCTGGAAAGCCGTATTTCAAGTCATGTTTAGTACCATCTCAGGCCCTTTTAGGAACTGTAGGCCGTTGGCCGCAATTTCTGCATTTCTCGGCATCTTTTCATGCTATTTTCACTGTATCATCTCCACGGTCAGATTTCGACGCGAGCTAGTGACTCTCCATTCGCCACGATGTTCATTCGTCCCAAAGAATAGCTGCGGGTAAGGGTGAGGATCTCTCCAAGACGCACCGGATAAGCACTTAGTCCATAAATAAACACGCAGAGATTGGCGTCATGCGTTCGTCAAGTCTACTCTGTCCTGCTACCCTATTTTCCCGACCCCATTCCACATATGATCGGGTGTGGAGGAGCTTACGCCAGTTTGTACCCATGGGGCTTTGGAGCAGGAAGTCGATCGGCGGGTTGGATGTCATTAGGGAGCTTGGTTGAAGGCACGCAGAGGATTCATTTGACGACAATCCTAACCACGGAACATCCTAAACACTCTGGATACGCCTGCTGCACTGGCAGTACCACGTAGGCTTCACACAGTACTGATACCTAGCTATAAAATTTAAGTCATTTTCGCAAGGGGGGTTATGGGAAGGAAATTTGCCGGCAACCCATTCACCTGGGAGTATTTGCCGTACGTAATTTAAGATAGCCGAGAAGCTTGGTCCATGTACATAATCAAATCGATATATCACCGGATAAAATTCCTAGTAGTGCTCGGGTGAGCTGATTCGCAGTAGATCTTGATCGTCCCTCTTTGCTGCTTCCGTTTAATATTAAAGCAATTGTCGGCAGATGTGGTGATTCGTTGAAAGGGCTTGGAGAGAACTTTGTAGCGACCCTGGGTTTGCAAGAATAAAAGGGTCTTGGCTATATTAGCCAAGAAGAGCCCCCCTTTCTAGCTAGTCCTAGACACACCTCCCATCAGATAGCAACCTAGAGCAACCCAGTCTGAAGAATTGCGGCACCTCTGCCCACAGCAATGACGTTTTCCCATCTTGGCTGGAAGGTGATGCCAGAAGCAGCGATTGCAGGGAGCTCGGGGGCAAATCCAAACGTATAAGAGCCGAGTGGACATCCGATTGCGCCTCCCTGCTTCGCCTACTTCTAGAAACCTCTAGCTCCCTGGTGCTAGCACTGTCAAAAAGCCCAGATCCGTCGCCGAGATGAAGTCCCTCTCTGCAGCCCTCGCGCTCATCGCGCCTGTTCAGGCCGGCCTTCGCTTTCCATGCTCAACTCTGACCTTCCAGCGCCTCGACCCGGTGGTTGAACCTGGGTCGATCCCGTCCGCTCATCTTCACCACATCGTCGGCGGAAACGCCTTCAACGCCACCATGACGGGCGATGTTGGCGAGAGGGCTACCTGTACTACCTGCCAGATGTCGGAGGACTTATCTAACTATTGGACTGCCGTTCTATTTTTTAAGCATCCTACCAACGGCTCTTACCACCGTGTGCCAGTTCTCCCTGTCCAACCTCTCTTAGGGGGCTCGGAGGGCGCCCAAGGTGGAATTACGGTCTACTACACCCAGTTCGACTTATTGAGGGACAATATACAGCAGAACCCTATTACAGCTTTCCCACCAGTAATTTCACTGCATGTTGTAGCGCGGTCTGAGATTCTAATGTTCTACAGGGTTTTCGTATGACAGTGGGCGACCCAACCACAAGCGGACGTCCACACGTCGGCCTGACTTACCAATGCCTGTCAGGCTTTAGCAGAGGTCCAGAGCTGCCTGACTTCCCCACAACGCCATGCTCAGGCGGTATCTTCACTACCCAGCACTTCCCTGCGTCAGTACTCATCTGTGCTGAGTTGTAACCTTAGACTAACCGGGCCTAGATGCTGGGATGGCAAGAACCTTGACAGCCCAGACCACCAGGCTCACATGTATAACACCAAAAGATATGACGGCTTTATGAACGACCCTCCTTGCCCGGCGTCTCACCCTGTCCGTATGCCACAGGTGGCCTACGAGACCGTCTGGGATACGGCCAAGTTTAACAGCATGTGGCCTTCAGGTGCTCCTAACCCTTTTGTGTGGAGCTTCGAGGGTACAGGCGCTGGCACCCACGCCGATTATATGTTCGGCTGGAAGGGCGATTCGCTCCAGCGCGCCATGGACAAGTCCGAGTGTTTCTACGACGGCTGCGGTTCCATCACAAAGCAGCCTATGGCCACCGCCAACCAGTGCACCGTCAGGGATATGGTTGGTGAGGATAGTCAAGGATGTACGTTTCAAGACGCCATGAACCAACGACATAAAGGCTAATTTGTATCAGGGCTCCCAGAGCTCCCGGGTATGGGGCCTACGGCATAATCAGACTGGTCAAGCGAGGGGCCGTCAATGGTGGAGCCTATGGAGGTTCATTTTCCCAATAAAAGGGTATAAGCTTATCTGTTCAATCTTGGAGGTCATTTGTCACGTAGGGGTTGATCTGGGTCTTTGCTCGTCAGGTGATCTCGAGCACCTTGAGTATGGGAGTGGAAATTGAACTGATCTCGACCTCAGGGTAGGCCAGATTGATTGGGAATCAGTTCAGGTCGAGGTACTACTTTCCGTAGTAGGTATATGTGATCTTATAGTTATACCTACTCTGATCTGGATCTACATTGATCTGGCTCTGGATCTAGTGGAGCTGAGGCTCAGTATGCCCTCAGTATGCCTGCTCCACAATATAATATTGTAAGAGAGTGGGCTGCTAGCCAGTTCGGAAGAAGACGGTGATGCAGCGCAGGGCCTAAGCCGTTCTCGCAATTTTCGGCTAGTTATAGTAGTTTTGTAATTCTTTGAAGTTAAGTCTGGCCAACAGGTTTTTGCCTTACTGTACTGAACGACGTTATATTGAATACATTTCGCACCGTCCGTGGTGTCAAGGCAACATTATTTGGTTGATAATAATAAACCCGGATGTGGAGATAAATAGTACAATTAGCGGATTGCGTTCCTTCTAGCAAGCCACACTTCGTTGAATGGTAGAATTTCGTGTCTTCGTTCTTAAGGTCCGTTTTCTTTGCATAACCCTTTATAAATATTCCTAATAATGGCTCAGTTATGTGACTAATAATTGACAGAGCCGAGCCTGAGCAGAAGCGGCGGGTGAGCTATACCTGATTAGTCAAGTGTCCTACCTCGATGTCAAACCTATAAATGGAAGTAATCAGGGAGGAGTTCGTTAGCCCCCGTCAAATTTCCAGCAGATATTCGGGGAAATACTGGAGAGCCCGGCCACTAAAAGACAGCGGGAGGAACCTGATCCCGGAAAAGCCCCCTAAAAAGGGAGCCGCTAGCCTCACAATTTCGTCAGCCCAGGAGCAGGAGCCAGAAAAACCAATGAGCTTGACCCGGACTCGCTTGCGTCAGCTCTTTCGCTCCTTTCGCGGCGTTACGTTTTCTTCTTCCTGCTCGTATCCCTCTCTCCACTTCCCACCCCGAACCGTAATGGGAAGTTGCACAACAAGACACGGCGGCCTATAGGTACCTAACCCAACGAACCAAAAAGAGAGCTCCTTCGGCCCACGTGCATGCGGATCCCGGAGAGGAATCGACGAATGTAGCGAGGTGCCGGCCGGGTCGGTAAACTTCCCACCTCCGATTGCCCCGTTCTCCCCCCTGCACCCGCCACTCCGATCCCGACGAGGGAGAAAACTCCGAACGAGGTTAGCCAAACAGCACCGACACCGGTTAGCCGATCGATGCCGCGCTGGTTCCCCGCGCTCTTCCGCCTGCCGTCGAAGCTGCGGCGGCGGGCGCGACGGCAGAGGATGACGACGCTGGTGACGGTGCTGTGCGTGGTGGTGCTGGTGCTGGTGCCGTTCTACGCCATCTACCGGCCGCCCCGGCTGCTGATCGCGTACTTTGCGCGGCGGTGGCCGGACGTGCTGTGGGAGGTGCCCGTTGCGCCGGACAACAAGGTGGTGGCGCTGACGATCGACGACGCGCCGTCGGAGCACACCCAGGAGATCCTGGGCGTGCTCAACGGGCACGGCGCGACGGCGACGTTCTTCGTCATCGGTGGCCAGGTGCCGGGCCGCGAGGAGACGCTCGCCGACGTCGTGCGCAGCGGCTCCGAGCTCGGCAACCACGCCATGCACGACGAGCCGTCGCGCGCGCTGCCGGACGACGAGCTCGCGGCCCAGGTCGACGCCGTGCGCGACCGCATCCGCGCCGCCTACCGCGCCGGCGACCGCGCCCCGCCCCCGCAGTACTTCCGCCCGGGCTCGGGCTTCTTCAGCGACCGCATGCGCCGCCTGCTCGACCGCCTCGGCTACCGCATCGTGCTCGGCGGCGTCTACCCGCACGACCCGCAGATCCCGTACGCCTGGCTCAACGCGAGGCACATCCTGAGCATGGTGCGCCCCGGGTCCATCATCATCTGCCACGACCGGAGGAAGTGGACCGCGCCGATGTTGAGGAAGGTCTTGCCCGAGCTGAAAAGGAGGGGGTACCGGATCGTGAGCCTGACGGAACTGCTGAAAGAAGCCAACAGCGGCTGAACGCGATGCGATGTATCTTTGCTGTAAATGATCCTACCATCGGTAATTCGGTCTTTCACTCGGAGCATTCTTCGAACGTGAACTCATCCCCCGTTCTACTCCTCTTCGCTCGGCGTATCACACGGGATTGGCCTCGGGCAGAAAAACGGCGTGGATACTACCTTCCCACCAACATACATCTATTTATAATCTCTCGGCGGTCGTGCATTGGATATGTCATTTGGACTCGTATTGGATAAGGAAACGCTTGGCGTGATCGGAGGAAGGGGAAAAGGACTGTGATATTGATCTGCATACATAGACGACCCAGCCGGCACAACCGGTAGCACACTAGGAGCCAGGCTTGTATATGATAATTGTAAATTATTCATCTATTTGAGTAAAACATTTCAGAGTCGAATGTGGAATGTGAGAATTCAGGGCAGTTAGAAATTCTTGCAGGTCTATGAATGGACGTCCTAACATTTTCGCTCTATGCTGCTTTTAGGTGAGCCACGCCAGTTTGCCAACCACAATGCACATGAGATTACACGTCCACCACTGTAAGCGGACAAGCATCTGCCTCCGACCCTCATGATCTCTCGCTATCTTCTTCCCTTCAACGATGGGCACTCCAGCCATCACATAATCTGCATCGACCCACCGACATCGGAAGCAGAAAGCTTCGGCGCATGCCCTTTCTTCCCGCCCCGCCTCTCCCCCTCGTTGTCTCCCTGCCCCTGGCCGCTCTCCCCCTTTCCGGCCTCCTTCTCCTGGCCCTTGCTCCTCCCCCCATCCTCCTCCTCAGCGAGCAGCGCCTCGCACCCCCTCAAGAGGTCATCCCTGAGGTCCGTCCAGCCCTCGACGCCGATGCTGAGGCGCACCAGGCGGCGGTCGACGGAGTGGTCCGACATGGCGCGCCACTCGACGAGGCTCTCGACGCCGCCGAGGGACGTGGCGTGCTGGAACAGCTTCAGCTTCGAGGGCAGCCGCCGCGCTGTGTCGGCGTCGCGCAGCAGCACGCTGAACGTGGCGCCGAAGCCGTTGGGCATCTGGCGCCGCAGCCACGAGTTCGCGTCGGCGGCCTCGGCCTGCAGGCTCGCGTGCTTGACCTCGCGCACCAGGCGTCCCACGGGACCGGCGCTTTCGGAGGAGGCCTCGCCCGCGAGCCACCGCGCCAGCGCCTCGGCGTCGGCGCTCTGCCTGCGCACGCGCAGCTCGAGGGTGCGCACGCTCCGGAGGCCGAGCCAGCCCTCGAAGCTGCCCATGACGGAGCCGAGGACCATGCGCTCGTCGCGGAGGCGCGGGATCCAGGCGCCCCCCTCCGTCTTACTGTCGTTGTACCGGGGCGCCACGGCCACGACGCCGCACAGCATGTCGCTGTGGCCCCCCAGGTACTTGGTGCCGGAATGCATGACTGCATCTGCACCCCAGCGGAACGGGTCCAGCAGCGGCGGCGGCGCGAACGTGGCGTCGACGACGAGGTAGGCGCCGGCGCGACGCGCGATCGCCGCGTAGCGCTCGAGGTCGCGCGCCTCGCCCGTGGGGTTCAGCGGCGTCTCGACGTGGACGACGTCTCCGGGGCCGAGCTCCCTCTCCAGGGTCGCGTCGTCTTCGGTGGACGAGGAGTCGAACTCGATCATGCGCAGGCCCGTGAGCTTCGAGAGCAGCCGGATGACGCCGTGGCACCCGTGGTACCCGCCGCCGATGGCGATGCGCCGCGGGTTCAGGAACACGAGCAGCGCGTGGAACGCCGCGAGCCCCGAGCTGTACGCGAGCGCCGGCCCGCCGAGGAGAGACGAGAGCACCGCCTCGAGCCGCGTCGTGTTGGGCGCCGTCTCACGAGAGTAGACGTGCGAGTCGTGCGGGTTGTTCGGCTAGGGTGATCGGACGGTTAGTTTGTGTGCGTATGTGTGTGTTAGTCAAGGTCTTGCTATTTTATCTTCTAGTATAGGAGGGAGACCCGGTCCTCCTTATTTGACGAGCGTCAGATGGCCTGACCCGTCTTCCCGAGAATAAAGAAAACGCAGCTATAGCAAACCCCGAACCGTCCAAGGCGGGCCGCACTAAAACCTGGAGAAACGGGGGTGTGGGATGGTAGGACGTACATTGATATTAATCAATGGATCCAGCTTCTCCGGGTCGCGGCTGTACCGGAACGTAGTCGAGACGTGCATTGGCGGCGCGACCGCCTGGTGCGAGTTGAGGTAGTCGTCGGCGTGGACGGCACGCGCCGATAGCGACAGGGACGACAGGTGCTGGTCTAGGCGGTTTTCATCCAGGCCGTCGCTGTTGTCTCCGTGCACCGGCTTCTTGTCCGCCATGTTCTGGGCGAGCTCGCCCGGTACGCCTGCGGCATTGGCCCCTTCCGACTGGTTCCCAGCCATGGCCTCGAACGTAATAGAAGGGGGAGCTGGGAAAGAAGAGAAGATAAGAAGACGTCAGGGGTGTCTGCGGTAGATTTTGGTTTCTCCAGCCTTAGTAAAACGAAATAAAAAGAGCTGTGGTCACAGTTGATCGAAGGGGTATACCCGATCTGGTGAAGTATGTATGAAGGAATTCCGACGTCTCCACGGGTTATAACAAAGCTAACTATGCAAGAGATCGCACTCAACGACGAGTAAAAGACTCGGTCTAAGTCTTAGGAAAGCATGGAGAGCAGAGAACTGTTCAATAGAAGATTTGCGAAGTTAGGAAGGAGTCTCAAATATACAGTTGCCCAACTCCACAAGTATACTATAACCCCGAGGTTCGAACTCGACATTCGATCGTAATGTGGAGTTATCACAGTGAGCTACCTATAACCAGGTCGCACGGCGGCAGATTGTTGGATACTATGGATCGGATCACCGTGTACGTATTTGTGTTTTCATACGAATTACGCCATACTGAGTTCCCCATCTGCCAACCCACCGTATAAGCTATGAAAGGGACAGCGCCGGCTAGGGGCGGGACCTACTCCGTTATCGGGTATGACGTGGTGTGGGTTCATCGCCATCCGCGCGCCTTTCCTCATGACAAAATTCGGCGCTTGGGGATAAAGCGACAAGGATGGCGATTCCACTACACCGAGCTGCTGGGTTTCGTCAAACCCCAAGGAACGTGGGCTCCTGACTTATGTGATATTCCTCATTAGACGTGCCGTTGCGCGCCTGATGTCTAGCCTACTGCATATGTGCCGACCCCCCCCTTGGGGTTACTATGACCTTATCCCCAAGCCGAAAGTTATTATGTCACGCTGTCGCGTCGCTTGCTGCTGCTGCTTCCCAACACTTTTTATGCGCCGTCGCTAAAGCAA
>QJNU01001015.1:0-18313 GCA_004154915.1 Monosporascus ibericus | reverse complement strand
AAGAATTTAAAAAATTTAAAGAATTTAAAAAATTTAAAGAATTTAAAAAATTTAAAGAATTTAAAAAATTTAAAGAATTTAAAAAATTTAAAGAATTTAAAAAATTTAAAGAATTTAAAGAATTTAAAGAATTTAAAGAATTTAAAAAATTTAAAAAATTTAAAAAATTTAGCAAAACGTAATAAGAAAGCCGGAATAACGTATAATTATATACACTATTAATTTATACGGTTAAGTATTACCTTTAATTATTATTTTAGTGGAAAACCTACTTTAATCTTTAATATCGAAAATATTTATTATTATTCGATTAAAAGTACGATATAAGCCATAATAACTAAATAACGCCCTAATTAAGTTTAAAATAGGTTTACTATTTCGACAAATATATAAAAACACTTCTAAAAAGATCGAGACATTTTTTTGTTCTAATGCCTACGAAAGTTACTGTTTAATCAAATTCGAAAAGTATTACGCGAATAACAGCATTATTAAGTTTTACATACTCACCTATTCCTCCTATCGGCTTTAACTTTTCGACGTATCCTGCTTTTCCGTTTTAAAACGCGCTTATTCGCTTTATATCGAACGTTTAATACTACGTTATTATACTTATATCGCGAAAGAAGATGTTTTCACCGGTTTCTATAACACGTTTAAAGCTGCTATAATGTCCGATAATATGATATCCGGATTTACAAAAGCTGGATTTGTTTTATTCAACCGTTATAACGTTCTTTCCGAATTAAAATACTTTCCAGTTATACCTATACCGATTATTTCGCCGCTTACCTCCGCCGGTTTTATGTTTTCTCCTTTTACAAAAACCCTTATAAATATCCGTAAAGTAACGAAATAAGAACGTTGATTATAAAAAGATTAGAAATTACCAGGGTAACTTGCTGAAAAAAATCGTGAAATCGGTTAATCTTTGAAAGAAAGATTCGCTAATACTTTAGTAAATCGTTATTCTTCTTAAATAAAAGGTTTCCTAATTACGCGAAATTAATTATACCCTTAATAAACATCGAAGGACTGAAATTAAATATTTTTAAAAAGGAGAAACATTCACTATGTAAAAAGGACAAGCTTTTTTAGCCAAAGAAAATGGGTGGTAAAAAGATGCAACTAATAAGAGCGGAAGGTAATCGTTATAAGATGATTAAAACGAAAAAACAAAAGTATGACATATACGCCAAGCCCAGATATAATGCGCGTATTTATAAAGGGGTTATAAAGACGTTGAATAATAAGAAATCTAATGAGTAGAAATTAATTAAATATATTTTAGTTGATTAATTTGAATTTGTTAACGGGAATGTAACGAACCTGTCATACATCCACCTGGATCTATGAGCAGTATCTGAAATGGGGTCTTGATTTGCAGGTAACAATAGGGCGAGGAATAATTTATTAAGGTTTTGTTCGTTAAAGAGATTTAAAGATTTTTCCTATAATAAAGAACGAATACCTTTGGTTATAAGCTTAGATTGATAGTTAAGGAACGAAAATTAAGTAAGTGGTATTTATATAGAAGATAGGTTTATTATATATCCAATTGCCTTTTAATAAGTATGTCGTGGATCTATGTGATTTATGTAATCTGGTTAAATTATTTAGATTATTTAGATCATTTGGAAAACTTGAAGGGCCAAGCTTCCTCTTATCCGGGGTTTAACCGTAACAGGTTTACGCTAGGCCTCAAAGGTAGGATTTCTCGAGATAGGAACTTCCGTTCTTATAATACTATTTCCCCTTTTTAAGGATCTTTATATTAAAAATAAAAACCGTAGGTCGTCACTTTGTTTTGTTAAAAAATATCCGGAAACGTCCTAACTGACTTTACTATAATAGGCCGTATTCAAAAAGAAAAAAGAAAGCTTCGACTAAATTAACGCGAGTTGCGTAATAATTGCACGGATTTTATCAAGACGTTTAATTTTAAAGTTATTTCCTGCTTAAACTGCATTCGTTTTAAAGAATCCAACTGTTTTTATTTGGTTGATATTTTAAGTTATAATTGTTATATCCGTTATTAGCGTTTAACTTGCGACGTATTAAATATGAACTCGCTAGTTAAGATCGGGGAAAAGCGAACGCGTTTATAAAAAAAACAGCGCAAGGTATAAAATACCTTAATGGTATAGCAAAAGGTTACCGAAAAGAAAATAAGGAAATTCGTTAATCGGTTAAAACGTTTTTAGTTATAATAGGATATTCTCGAAAAGAAGGCTTTTGTAATCCTAAAAAAAGGATATAAATTGGATTAACTAAAAAAAAAAAAAAAAGATTAGAAGAAAAGCGGCGTTACGTGAACTCAAAATAAGCATAACTTATTTCTGAGATAAACGCCATAGCGGAGGCGTTTATTTCTTTCGATTAAAACGCCGCGGGTTTAGATTTAAGCGGGGGACCTTTATCGCCTGCGATCTTGGCTGTGCTAGAGACGGTCGGTCAGGATTCTGTCAGTAGAACGTTTTAACTAGGTTTATTGCGTTTGTTAAGTAGTTAAGTAGTTTTTAAGTATTTTCTTTTATATAAGTATCCCTTTTACTTAACTAAGTACTAAATTTTATTTTTGATTATTCTAAAGTTTAATATCCTTTCGACTTCGTATTTATTATCGTCTTTTTCGATTTCCAGGCTTATTTTTAATAAGGCGTTTTTAAATGCTAGTTTAAGTAAGGAAATATAAAAAATAAGGTATATTTTTATTATCTTGGGTAATTATAGTCGGTAGTTGGTTTTGAAAATGACTTTATTAATCTTAAACGGACCAAGTTTTTTGAAATTAAGTTTGTCGTTAGGTTTTTTAGTTTTAATTTGCAAGATGTTTGACGTTACGTTTTGTCTTTAACGTAATAAGTAAACCTTATTTCTTTTTCGCTAGAATTAGTCCTTTAATTCTTTTTTTTGTTATAGTATTAGGCCATTTTTTGCTGGAGAAAACGCAATTCGGTTTATAGCCGGGATTGTATCGTTTTGATTTCCGTTATGATCGTTTCTGTTCGGCAAGCTATAGCGGTGATTATAGGGGTTTTATACATTGGTTGTTCTGGTCGTTAGGTTACCGCCTTATGTCCGTATATAGCTATATGGGGGGATATGCCCATGTTTTCGCTAATAAACGTATTGTAGGTTACTTATGCTAATAGTAGCAGCTTTACCTAGTTATTTTGCTAATAGTTGATATAGTTTCGGAGGTATTATTTTAAGGTCTGGTTTAATTATTTATTTAACCATTTATTTATAAATTATAAGTTGTTAAAAAGCTAAGTTTAGCACCTATTTATGTAAAGAAGCTAGTGCCGAATTTAGACGTAAAAAGTTTGTTTCGGTTAAAAATGATTTTTTTTAGTACTCCGTATTTGTCAAGGTAATATCGCATAAATACGTAAGCCAGTTATTCTGCCGTTATAATTCCTTTAAAAGGTAAAAAGTACTTATATTTGGTAAATCTGTTAAGGATTATTCAGATTCCGTCGTATTCGACTTTAATAACTGGGTCTTTAAATAAAGGAAAGCTAACAATAAAATCCCAAGTTATGGTATTCTATACTTTATTAGGAATGTTAGTAGGTTATAATAGCCTATAGGGCTTATGGCGTATTACCTTAACCTTATTACAAATATTGCTATTCTTAACGATCTTTTTGATTATTCGGCGTAATTTTGGAAAGTCATACTTTTCCTATAACCGTCGAATAATCTTGAAAACTTTTTGATGTTTATATAATAGATTTTCGTAAAATTCCCTTACGAATTGATTTTATTAATCCCTGGGAACATAAATCTTATTATGGTATAATAACTGGTCTTTTAATTATCCCTTTAGTTGCTAAACCTTTTTCTTTTTTTCGTATCGTAGGAATTTCGAAACCTCGTTAAAAGTTCGGGGGTTAACTTTTTTAGGATTTCGTATAACTGTATAGTACTATCCTTATTATATTATAATATCTATATGCTTCGTTTGGGAATTTTGGAATTATAATTGCTTTTACGATTAAAAATATCCGCTTAGATATTTTTTTATTCCTTAATATGATATATTTTAAAGTTAAACCTTAATAGGAAAATTATTCAAGTTTTATATTATTTATTTAAGTCTTGTACTTTTATAAATCCGGTAAAGCTTTTATAATCGGAATAAATATTAAAAGGTTTTTTGGTTCTATTAAGGAAAGGTTCTTATTCCTTAAGAGCATTAATAATTGTTAGTAATTCGTTGTTATAGATCGGGTACCTAGGTTCTGTATTTTTGAATGCTTTCGAGTAATAAGTTACTGGGTATTACTTATCGTTATTTTTTAGCTGTTTTAGGACGGCACTTAATGCGTAATCTAAGGTATCCATCTTGAGGCGCTTCTTTTTACTTATATTGGGTAACCTTATTATAAGTCTATTAGTAATTACGTTTTACAAAATTTGGAATACTTTTTGTGCGTCTTTTAAAAGTTTAAATTCCTTTTTAACGTATTTTTTGATAATAAGTTTCGTTAATAGTTTGATTATATTTCCGTATCCCTTAATTAAGTTTCGTATATAACCCGTAAATCCTAAAATCTGCCGGATGTTAGTAACGGTCGCTTTGTTAAGGATGGGCCACTTGTTAACTGCTTTTATTTTAAAGCGTTAAATCTGAATTTGGCCGGGGTTAAGTGTATATCCTAGAAAGTCTAGCTTTTATGTATGCCATATACTTTTGGCTGGATTGATTTGGATATTTGCTTTATTTAAAGTTTGGAGTATTTAAGCGATATGCTATTTGTACTTTTCCAAAATCTCGGAGTAAATGAGAATGTCGTCGAGGTAGACGAATATAAACTTGTTTAAATATTTTCGTAAAGTGGTTATAACCAGGCGTTCAAAACTGGCGGAAGCATTAATAAGTCTTATAGGTATTATTCGGTATTCGTAAATTTCGTATATCGTTTTAAATACCGTTTTCCATTTCTTTCCTTTAACCATTTTAATACGGTAATAACCGTTTTTAATATTAAATCCAGTAAACCATTTAACGTTGCTAATGTTTTTTTTTTTTTAGTATATTTATAAGGGTTAAAAGGTGTCCATTTTTAATCGTGATATCGTTTAACCTTTTATAATCGATAACCTTTTTAAAACCCAGGTTTTTGTTTTCGTTAATCTTTTGTTTTTCGTCTTTAGTTTTTGGCACCATAAGGACGGAGTATTTAATAGGGGACTTAAAAGGTCGAATATATCTTTTCTTTAGGTTAAGTTAAATGGTCTTTTATAAAGCTTTTAACTTTTTAGGATTTATGTAATAAATCTTATAAAGTTTAATATAATGTTTTTCCTTAATAGGTATTCGGTAATCCTATTAATTATATAATGGTAACTCGTGGTTTTTTTTTTCCTTAAATAATCTTTTAAATCCTTAATACTTAGGTAGTACCGTTCCTGCTTAGTTTGATATTTGTACTTTCTTAATGATATAATAAATTTCTTAATCGTTTTTCTTAGGTAAATTTTCTTACTTTTTTAAGAAAATGTTTGGTATTTCCAATTAATGTGTAAGTTGCTAGTTCTGAGCTACGGCATTCCTAAAATAATGTTATGTTTAAAGATGGCGGCAATATTTAACGAAATTCGTTTTTGGTATCTTTAAATCTAAACGGGAAGTTCTTCCGTTTTTCGTAAAACTTGTCCGTTTTTATACTTGGATAAGTTTCTATTTACTATACGTAACTTATAAAACTTTAGCTTATATTTTCAAGGAATTTAATATTTTCCTGCCCCCGCAAAAGAAATAAAGTTGCTTTCGGCTTTTAAATTGATTATAGTTTTGAATATGCTGTTTTTATATTAAAAGGGAATTTCGATCTAGCTACGTAATCCTTTTACTACCTCGTATAAGGTCTTATAAATTAGGGCTTTTCGATACCTTATTTCCGAAAGCTTCTGGCGTTTTTTAATTTATAAAGGTATCCAATTTAAAAAGGTTTTCATTTGCGTACTTTTCGAATAACGTATTTAATGCATTAATCGTTTTTATATCTAAACTATGTTTTCTTACCATATTTGCATTCGGAGGTAACTATTCTTTTTAGGTTCAATCCTTAATCTTATATCTTTCGAGTTATATAGTTAAAGATATTGACCTCCAAAGGAGGTATTTTTATATCTAGAAGTTCGTATTAAATATAAAACATTAGGGAATAATATAAATATCCTTGCCATATAACTTTTTAACTTTGTTCTAATTTAAGATGTACGTAATAAAACCTAGGGTATTTTGTCTATCGGGGAATTTCTCTATACCTATATTCGTCATCTAGTTTAGTGGGTATTTTTTCGTTTTATTTAGGCCAAAAGTCATTTTTCTTTTTGGTTTGGAAATAAACGAAATAATCGTTAAGGTAATAAGCAATAAGGTGCAGCAAATTATACTGGCTTGCTTAAAGTTTGGTATACATTATGCATTCGGAAAGCTTATAAACCTGTAGAAATAACTATCCGTAATTACTAACGTTGGATCGAAACTAACCATTTTTGTCATGTAGCCCGCATTTCTATACGTCGAGATAGCAATAACATCCTAGCTTTATGGCTATTCTGGAAGTCGTCTATCCGGGGTAATATTTATAAGCCTTAATCTTAAAGTTTTGACAAATAAGATAATCCTCGTACTTTAAGATATCGTTCTGGATTTAAATAATGGTAATAATAATAAATTCTGGCTAAAAGGAAATTAAATTAACTTTTTTTCTTCTTTTTTTGCTTTACTATCGGTGTCTTATTTAGCCGCTTTAGCTTTCTTTTAAGGTTAAGGAATCCCTTTCGTTTTAAAGTTCCTTTTTGCGGGAAAGCGATATTTGCTTTTAAAATGCCCCTTCTTGCTATTATTAAAATACTTTATGTCGGATTTAATTTTCTTGGGCTCTTTTAAAGCAGTACTTGCTTTTTTTAAGGCTTGCCCTTATCCTTTTTAATTCGGCTGCCATAACCTTTATCGTTATTTCGTTTATTAGTTCCTTTTTCTTTTCGAGGTACCGGTTAAAGGTACGTCGGTTAATAATAATTACTTTATCGGTATATTCCTTAAAGGATTTTATCTTAGGTATTATGTATATCTTATCTTTAACTTATGGTTTTAAGCTATCGTTAAAAAAAAAGTAAATAACGCGCTTTCGAGTAAATTAAAAATTGCAGTTAAGCGGTTAAATTCTGTTATATATTTTCCGGTTAACTTCGTTTAATAAAGGAGGTATAATTGCTTTATTACGTACTGTTCCTTGTTTAGGTTTTTAAATATAATTCGTATTCGGTCCTCGAAATATCGGTAATCGTTAAAAATGTAATTAGTAATATTTAAGGATTTCTTGAGATAGTTTTTTAGGTAGTCCTTTATAATAAGCTCGAATTATAAAAGAATTCGTCCAGCAAGTAATTAAGAAATGGCCATTACTTTCTGATAATCCTCCGTTAAGGAGCTTTGGTAAAACTTAAGATAAGTTTTAACTTAAACGAAAAATCCTTCCATATTTATAATTCCGTTATAAAACTTTGGGGTAATTAATTTATAATCCTTAATTTTCGGCATTCCGTGGTAGCTAGGAAATGGGATAATAGTTTCGCGGTACCGATTAAGGCCGAATAATAAGGGTGCTGAGGTTTTTTCCTTTATTTTCGGGTAAGTTAAGCTATCCTTTTTTTTAAAAGGTTAGTGTTTTTTTGTTCTTATCTTTTTTAGGGCTTGGATTTTGCATAAAAAGATCTTCATTTTCTCCTTAAGGGAAAGCTTTTTCCCCTTTCTTTTAGGGCCCGAAGGTTTCTGGATTTTTGGTTTTGCTTTTTTTTTTTCGAATCTTCCTAAACCTTAATAGTTTCCTTTAAAGCTAGGGTTAAATACTAGGTTTGGGAAAAAAGATTTCCTTTATTTCGAATTATGGGAAGCATAATATTATTAATTAATTAAAAAACTTTTTCGATAAGGGGTAAATTATTTAATCTGGTTATTAATCCTTTACTAGCTTATAACGGGGATCGGGTATACTATCTATCTTTTTAATATCGTTTTATAATATCGTTTTTATTAAGTTTAAAAACGTTTATACATAATTAAGCTTAGAATTATCCGTTACCTTATTAATTAAGAAGCTATTAAAATACAACGAACTTGTTATATATTTATCTGGAAGTATAAGCAGTATCCGAAATAGGGTCTCGATTTGCAGGTAACAATAAAACGAAGAATAAATTATTAAGGTTTTGTTCGTTAAAAAGATTTAAAGACTTTTCCTATAGTAAAAAATGACTGCCTTTAATTATAGGTTTAGATTAATAATTAAGAAACGAAAATTAAGTAAATGCTATTTATATAGGAAATCGGTTTATTATATATTTAATTATCTTTCAATAAGTGTGTTATGCATTTAGGTGATTTTATGATCTGGTTGGATTACTTAGATCATTTAGATCACTTGGAAAGCTTAAAAGGCCAAGCTTCCTCCTATCCGGGGTTTAGCCGCGACAGGTTTACGCTAGGCCCAAAAGGTAGGTCTTCTCGAGACAGGAACCTCCGTTCCTATAACAGCGAAATTCTAAAAAACAAGCAGCTCGCTTAGATAATACGTTAATCTTTTAAAAAGGAAAAATAATTTACTTGATTCTAGAAAAGGTTTAAATTAAGCCATCGAATAAAAGACTTAACTTTAAATATATCTGTCTATATAAAGTTATTAAAAGCATACCAGAAGATAATTATAAATTAAAAGTACTATTTACAGTTAAGCTTTATTTCATCCTTTATATTTCTTTATTCGAATTAATAGTAGATATAATAAAGGTTCATATAGGACAAAACGAAAAAATCATGCAGCATATACCAGTCTACGAAGTAAAACAAAGTGATTAAACCTATAAAGGGAAAGTGGTATAGTATAATACTTAATTACATTAAAGAATTACCCCGATTTCGAAAATATTTAAAAACTTCAAGAAATTGTATAAACGTTTAATATTTTTATAAGAGTTTTATTAAGAACGTTCAAACCGTAAATAAAAGCATTTTAATCAAAACCTTTTAAAAATCGTTTAATAAATATTTATAATTCTGAACCAGCCAATCGGGTTAACGACTTACGTTAACGCGGCTATTACAGATATTATTTCGGTTCGTTTTCGCGTTCTTACATTTTTTCTGCCGCTGTAATTTATTAAAGTTTTTAAAAGTATAAAATTACGAGTAAGTGTATACGAAACTTAATCTTTTCATATTTTTTTAAAAGTTTTAAAACGATAAGACTTATTATCTGTTAAAGTAACGTTTTTTAATCGGTTTCGAATCTTGTTTTAACTTAATCCGAACCGGTTTCCGCCTTTACGTGATTAATAATTAACCTTTTTAATTAAGTACAGGAAACACTATGAATATAATATAAACAGTACTAATTTAAAATATAACTTTTATAACGAAATAAGTCGTATAATAAAATACGGCAATCAGAAAAAGCCGCAACGAGTATACCATAAGCAAGTAGGGATATCGATAGAGGTATAAAGTTAAAGATTAAAAAAAAAGATTCCTTTTCTTAGTCTTATAATAAATAGATTTTTTTAATACGGCCTAAAATTTTAAAATATAACTAATTTTTTACCGCACTAAAGGTAACGAAGATTTTGAAGGGCAAAGATTTTAAAAACGGGGAAATCGTATTATAACCTAACGGATTTAGCT
Source organism: Monosporascus ibericus (assembly GCA_004154915.1). NCBI lineage: Eukaryota > Fungi > Ascomycota > Sordariomycetes > Xylariales > Monosporascus > Monosporascus ibericus. The sequence continues at coordinate 8,613 of QJNU01001015.1, read as the reverse complement.
TCTTAAAAACGGTCGGGCTTTAAAACAAGTACTTTATAGATCAGGATTACATAAACGTAAGTAATAATTTAATAGGTTCGATAATCGAATCATTCGAACCAGGCCTCATAAGCTCGATAGGCTTGATGGTAAAGCTATTCGAACCAGGCTCTACTAGCTCGATGGGCTCCTAGACAGAGCTATTCTAGTTATACAAAACATGTTATTATGGCACTAGTATATAAATACGCTTATTAGCTCTCCTATAACCTAGATAGAACTAGATTATAATACGACTTAGTTCCCTAGATTACCTTTAAGAATTTACTATTACCAGACGTAATTATCGCATGCCTCATTACTCAGTTTCGTATGACACTGCTGCTAACATAAACCGTACGACTTAGGTTTAATAGTTAGTTAAACCGGCTAGCCGTTATATAAGGTCGACGTTAAATAGTGCTTTCTTATAAGTTTTTAAATACTTTAAAAATTTAAGTATGTTAATAATTATTAAAGTGATTAATTCGAGAATATCGAGGTGTTTACAGAATAATAATCGCTCTAGTAACTAGCACATTTTCCGTATCGTTATTCTTTTTATATATATAGGTTTTGTAAAGCCTTGTTCCGATTACCAGGTTAGAGTTTTAAAACCTTAAAGTTTTATTTAATATATTATAAAAACCTTATAATCTTTTTTAAGGCCGTGGCAAACGCCTATAAAAAGTAGGTTTTGTTGCTTTCGAAAACGTTTCGTAATGATGTTTGCGTAAGTAATAACGAAACTTACAATTTAAGATAAAAGAATCTTTAGGTTAAACTGTTACTGAACTTCATATAAATGTAAATATAAAAAGATGATATAAATCCATTTAATTAGGTAACTTTATATGAGAATTCTTTTTATATGGTTATTATAGCGGTTAATAATAAAAAGCTTTCTTTTCTGGAAGTTGATAGATTTCCTATAAAAATAAATAGTTTTAATGTCTAATACAACTATTCCTAATACGCTACCATTTCGCACCCTTTTTCGCATATTTTAACTACTCCATTTTAATCGTCTATTTCTTAACACTAATAATATAGAACGACTTAGAAGAAGAAGCGAAAAAAGTGAAATAAAGTAATTACTTAATCTAAAAAATAAAATCCGAAACTTAATTATAAAAAGCTTAGTTTTATTTATAAAGTTACTTAATTGGCTTAGAATAAACGAAATACTGATATACCTTGTTCAAAAGATTATATAGTAGAATTGCGAAAATTGATACAAACCGAAGAAAAATCGATTATCGACCGTATCCTCGACCTAAATACACGACCGTTTCTTATTCGGCTTTGCTACGTTAAAAGTATAGCAAATATACTGATTACATAACGCGTTACGAGACGCGTCGGGGGTAACTGGGCGTTAAGATTTATACGATAATAAAATAAACTTAAGACGCGTTTAATTCGAAGGGTCAATTATTAAAAAGTACCTTACGAAAATTAAGAGTATTTTGCAAATAATTTAAGCTTATTCGAGTTATAATCGCAAAATACAGTGTTGTAAAAAAAAGGATTATAACTTCGAGAAAACGGGCTTTTTAATGAACATTGTAATAACATCCGATATGATAATTTCAAGTATTAAAAAACAAAAAAAAACCTAAATAAATGTAAAACGAAAATGGGAAATAAAGTATAATTATATGAATTATTAATTCGTAAAGATAGATTCTATCGATCTTTAATATTTTAGCAGCGAAAACTTATCTTAATGCTTAATATCGGAATAACTTATTATTAATCGGTTACAAAGTCAGTATTAATTATTATAACTGGATAACAAATAAAATAAGTCTGACATAAATTTAATATTTCGATAAATATATTTAAACGCGTAGGAAAAAAAGGAACCGTTTTTTAATTTTCGACGGCTATTAAAGTTATTAACCGGTGAAAATCGAAAAATGTTGCGCGAAGAACCGCATTATTACGTTTTGTATACTGAATTAAGACGGGGCTTATCGAAGCTGGTATATGCAGGACATCTTAATTGGTTGCTTGGGAGAAAAAAGTGTCGGGCGTGCCTTAGTTCTCTAGAAGACGACATATAAAAGTTGCCAGGTCAGAACTTTATAGACCGTCGCCAACCCACTGGATGTCGCTCTATTGGAGCTCACCGGCGAAACAAATGGATGCAGCTAGAAATAGAGCTGCAGCGAAGCTGCAGAGCTACAGCTGCACTCATACTGCGCCCTATAGTACTCTAATACCTTCTTATTTTTTTTATTAACTTTAACCTTTCGACGTATCTGATTTTTCCGTTTTAAAGTATATTTATTCGCTTCATATTGAAGCTTTAAGAGGACGTTATCATACTCATGTCGCGAAAAATGATTTTCTTACCGGTTTTTATGATACGTTCAAAGTTGGCATAACGCCCGATAATATCAAGTCTAGATTTGCGAAAGCCGGATTTATTTTATTTAATTCTAATAACCTTTTTTGAATCAGAAATTTACGTAATATCTGTATTAACCGTTTCGCCGTTTCCTTCCACTGGTTTCATTTGTTTCTCTTTTTATAAAAACTTTTAAAAATGTCTGAAAAATAATGAAATAAAGCCGTAATATATAAAGAAAAATTAAAGATTACAAGCAGAATTCGTTAATAATAATAGTCGAATCAGCTAATCATTTAACAAAAAATTAACTTTTATTTTTATACGAATTTCTTTTTCGAAATAAAACCGCCTAATTACGCGAAACGAATTCTATTTTAAGCAAATGTCGAAAGACCAAAAATAAATATCTTGAAAAAGGAGAAACATTTATTATATAAAAGTAATTAGCATTTTTGGCCATAAAAAAGGACGGTAAAAATAGAGCCAAAAACAGTTAAAGGTAATCGTTGTAAAAAGGTTAAGACGAAAGAACGAAAATATAGCGTTTACGGTAAGCCCGGACATAGTACGCGCACTTTTAAAGAAGCTGTAATTACCTTTAACGAAAGAAAATCCGATTAATTTAAATTAATTTACGATGTTATAACTAATTGATTTGAATTATTATTGCAAATTGCTTAAAACTCGTCCGGAATAATAGTCTGTTCGGAATGGGGGTATAAGATATTAGTGATTATTTTAACTTAACAACGGTATTAATCCAGGCATTTAAAGATGTTACAAAGTATTAATTTATATATTTCCATAATGGGAACTTATTAATATATAACTACTATCTGTTACAAACCAACACCCCACCAACCTAGGCACACGGTCGGGACAAGACTTGGACACCCACCGACCGGAATCACGTAACATGGATCTCAGTAAATGGACGGATTTAAAGGGATCTATGTAATTAAGCATTATGGATCTATATGGATTTACGGACCCATGGGAATCTAATTTACTTATACGATATGAATTCGAAAGAATAAACGGATCTAAGGAGATCCAATTTAGGATATATATACTTATTATTATTATGACTTATATAGATTACCTTGGATAATCTGTTATTATTAGACGTAATTATTAAACACCTTATTGCTTAGTTTCTCACGATATTATTGCTAACATAAACCGTATGATTAGGTTTAATAATTAGTTAAACCCTTTTTAAGCTTATCTTTAAAGTATTTATGTATTGCTTGTAATTCAATTTTATGGAACTTGTGAATCGGCTAGAATCCGGTCGGTATCCTTTCTTTAAATCCCTTTTCTTTCAATTTTATCCTTTATATTTTGATAGTTTCGTTTTGTCATGGCGCCAGCTAAGCTGAGCCATCCTAACTATATATATAACGCTCTAGGGCCTAAAGGGCGCTGTCTCTTCTTTTGTTCCCTATATGTCAGTCTCAGTTCAGTCTTCTTCTGCCCTGAATATAGCCAACCTAACCTTTGTTTAAAGTCTCTCTGTGACACGTTTCGAGTTCTTTTCGAAATAATTGTGCATACTTTTAATATTAAAAAGGTACTTTAACTATTATTTCTGGCTTTAAAGACTGATGTTTAAAATAATCGTCTATCCTTCGTAGCTCTATTCTAATAAAAACGATAATAGGTCGTATCGTTTTATAATACCTTTATTCTTTTTTTATTCTTATAGGTAATAATGGTTTTTTAATATATCTTTATACTTATAATCGGTGTTATTCTGGATCGAATATTAAAATCTTTTTATATTTTCCTTCTTTTAATTAAAGGGGTATAAAGTGCACATGATTTGACTAGTTATTTAATGCATTAAGAGGTTATATTTATATAAACATAATCTTCTAATAGCTATTTCGTAATATTTTCTTTTTGAATAAGATCTATTTTATTATTTAATTTCGTTCATTAACAGAAATTTCGAAGCAATTAATTTTAAGGGTAATCTTCTATTTACTTAAGTAAATACTTCATAATCTAGATTTTCAGCAGTATAAAGCTCCCTTTTTCTCTTTTATAGAAACCTGATATAATTAATTATATGCAGTGTAATACAATTATCTTTTAGTATATCGCAGTCTCAAATTACGGTAAGGTAATATATTTTTAATTCGTATTTATAAAGTAGTAAAGTCGTTTTTAGCCTTTATCGTCTTATTTAAAGGACTTTTTAAAAAGCTCTTACTTGTTTTTCGGGATCTTATCAGTTTATAGTTTTCTTATAAATAACGCTCGCCTTTCAAATCGTCGTTGAGCACCTTAAGAAGTTCTTTTTTCTATTAATGAAGGCCTTATAATTAATTTAATTACTCTTCTTATCGGCGTAGCTGACCTTTAAGTTAAAAGATTTATTTTTAAAAATTACTTTGTTAATCTACTCTAGTTCGGAATTTCCCCGCCTTTTTATTATGCTTGAAACTGTGTATTCTGTTACCTTATATCCTTATTTTACTTTTAAATTTATTTCTAGATCTTTAGTTGTTCGTTTAAATCACTTATAAAACATATTTACAAACTTAAATTATTAATTACATTTGAGAATTCCTCTATAACCGTTTAATAGATTTATTTATATTTCATTTTATAATCCTATTATACGAAATAATATATAATATTTCTATCAAGGTAGCTTTCTCCTTTAGGTTACCATGCCACTGCCGTAATAATATTGATAGAATCTTATAACACGTATTTTCGTAATTTTCTATACCATCTTTCATACCCAAGATCTGCTCCGGTCTTATGACGAAAGTCGAATCTTTGGTTATATATCCGCATAATCTGTTTCTCGATATACTGTTATTTTTATATATATATAAAATAATAAACGCGCTTATAGTATATATTATAAAGTTCCTCGAATTAATTTGATTACCTTAATAATAGGGTTTCGTCTCAACCTTAATATTCCTTAAATTATACGTTTAGTTTTAGTTATTCGAACCGTTATTCTCGTTTCTACTAGCCACGCAAAAGTAACTAACTTGTTTAAGCTCTTTTTATCTATTATATTCTTTTAGCCATTAGGATATTATAGATCTTGTAATTAAAGTTTAATATTTCTGGATAATTACTTTAGATAATCTCTTTACCTCCTATAATATTTATTATATGACTTTCAAGGAATTATAATCATTTTGAATTTTAATTATATAAATCGATATATTATTATTTTCTATTATTTAGAAATTGTTTTTAAAGAACCGGTATCCAGGTGCTTTATTATTACCTTTTATTCTTTTTGCATTAGTAACACTTATATCCCATTTTATTTTAATTATAGCAGGAGATTTGGCGTCGGTTTTGTTATTATATTACTCCTATTTCTATAACTCTAGATATTAGTTCAGAAGATATATTTATTCCTCGTAGCGTATAATGCTATAAGAATACCTTAACTTGTATTTCTGCTTGTCTTTAAAATATAAACTCTTTTAACCTTACTATTGGTCATCCATTTCAATTATTATAATAATAAAATTTATTAACTTTTTAAAGCTTTTATTTCAAAATAAATCCTTTTTAACTCTTTTCTTCAGCTTATTACAAAACGTAATTATTAATATTTCTCTTCCTAAATTAAGTTTAAAATTAACGAAACGAAAAGGTTAACCTGTCTAAAAGTTAGTTCTTTTTTATTTTAGGTTCTTGATTTTATTTTAGGCCTTTACGTCTGAATTTATTATTTTTAATACTTTTCTTAATTCTTTCTTAAACGTGTTATACTCGATGTAAATCATAATTACTACAAATCTTTATTTAAAGAGATTAATACCCCATTCACGGAACATCGGCTTAAATTAAAGAACAGCATTTTCGGTTAATTATTTTATTAAGAACTAAATTCGAGAGGTAAGTATTATAAACTTGATTAACAAGTACTTAAAGTATACATTACTTTTCGTAAGAAATTATTAAAATTTAATAATAATTCTGTTAAAAAGGTCGAGCTTAATAAGCTTCAAATCTTTTCTAGTCTTTTTAGTGTACTTTTTCTACGCAGGCTATATTATTTAACTTGATTAATCTGGTTTAAGTGATTATAGTAATTATACCGGCTGCTCTCGGCTTACTAATTTAACCAGTTTAACGTTTTAAGCTGTTAATTAAACCCGGGCTTTTTCGAATATATTAATAAATACGGTTTTGTCATTAAGGAATTACTTAATTATATTAATTAACTAATTTCATCCCCGGTAAGCTTTTATCTGAAGAAAATTAAGTCAGGTTTTCTTTATTTTGAAATTCCATAATATTATACTTAAAACCCTAAAAAGTTACTTTAAAGGTAAGCTTTTTCCTAGCTAACATAATATCGAAAATATTGCTTAAAATATAATAAATATTATTAAAAGCTTATGATGTATAACGCCTAATAGGTTTAACTCATTATTAAATTAAATTAAACGGTTTATATTAATCCTAATATCGTAAAAGATTAAGCTGTAAGCTATACGATAATTACGTTTAATAATAACAAATTATTAAAGGTAATCTACGTAACTAAGATATATTATAAGCTGTTATTATTTAAGATTCTAAAAGAGGTAATAAATAAATTTATATACTTAATATTTTTAAAAAGAGAGTCCTAGATGACTGAACTCGCTAGCGATTCCAGCGATCCTGTTAGGCTATTTCACGTAATCGTACGTAATCTAATTAGGAAATCCTTATCTCCGACCGTTTATAAAGACTAAGAGGTATTAGGTTATAACATTATTATGTCAACTTGAGCTAGGTTCTTAAACAACCGGTTATTTTAATATTAAGTATATATTAAAGAATTGCCATACTACAGAAACGGTAAAAGAAATTTATCCTTTCTTTGCCGAAAATTAAAACAAAACTATTCGTACCAGAACTAAAACAAATTAAGATTATTCATAGCAATAAATATAAACTTTACGGATAGAAATAAATTAACAAATCTATAATGAGGTATATATACTATTTTAATTAAGACGTTCATATGTTAAATCTTAAAGTTATGAGACGATCTTATAAAATATTATACAGAAGCGAAATAACTAAAAGCAGCAACAGTTATAATAAAAGCAACAAACATTAAGAAGCTCTTAATAAAACTAATACTTAGGCTTAAAGGTTTTATTCCCATCCTAAAGAATAATATAGGGGCTCTAAAATAAATAAATAGGGTTTATATATTAAAAAAAAGTTATATTAAAATACTATTACGTCCGTTAAAAAGTCTAGAGAAAAAGTATCAGCTTCTAGTAAGTAAGACGAAAAAATAGCCCTGCTACTAGTTTTGCGCAACTACTTAAAAGGGGAGATATTAAGCGATATATTCGGAACTTAAGACTTAACAAGATATGTTGAAAATTAATATATAAAGGATAAAGTTTAATCTCCGTATAAATTAATTATTTTTAGATTTAATTTTTAGGCTTTCCAGCCATAGTCATCTAACGTAAAAGGGCGTGTCGGCAATTAGTGCTTACAGGTGTTACCTATTGGTTACCTCAGCTAGCTCAGGCCTCGATGGCTCGTTTTCCAAAGTACTGTTGTATTACGCTAAAAATTAACCAATCAAATCCCAAATCCCCGTAACGAGCCAGCGAGGCCTAAGTTCATGTTGTGCGAACAGGGGTCTCGTTCTGTACATCCCTACCAAAATCGTCGAATCTCCTCCTAATTCCTTTTATTTATTCGAATAAAATTAACCTTTTAAAGTAAAAGGAATTATTATGTACCCAATTTAAGTCCGGTAAGTTTAATATTATTTATACGCGTCGAATATAAGCTTATATAGATACAGGAATTTTTTTCGATTTTTTTTGGATGGTAATTATAGCCAATATGGCTAGGTTTAAAGCTGGGAAATGGGCGACCGTAACGCCCTCATGGCTGCGACGCAATAACCATCGGTCGCATTATCGTGCACCGGGTCTCCCATGCATATTCTGTATGGGACAAGCCCGTATATCACGTTTTTCGGCCGTACGGGTTGTGGTTGTTGCGTCGTAGCCCTGAGAAGGTCCCGGACTTGATTAACCGGAACGCCCTCCTAGCTGCGACGCAACAACCACAACCCGTACGGCCAAAAGAATAGCTGTACGGGCTTCTCCCATACTGAATTACCCTTGGAAGGTCCATGGCAAAATGTTGCATGCGGTGGTTGCGTTGTCGCAGCCATAAGGGCGTTCCGGTTGGAAGGTATGTGCAGAATGAGAATTTTG
>QJNU01001014.1:0-18373 GCA_004154915.1 Monosporascus ibericus | reverse complement strand
GGCAACTTTTGTATGTAGTCTTCTAGAGAACCAAGGCACGCCCGACAATTCCTTCTCCCAAGCAACCAGTCAAGATGTCCTACATACATCAGCTTCGATAAGCCCCGTCCCAATTCAATAACAAAATAAAGGCGGTACTTATAAAAGAAAATCAGAAATTACTAAAGTAGCTCGCTGACAAGAATAATTAAATCGGTTAACCTTTTAACTAAAAATAACCTATTATTTTTATACGAAATCGCTTTTTTTCGGGAAAATATTACCCAATTACGCGAAACGAACTATATCTTAAGCAAACATCGGAAAACTAAAAATAAACGTTTTTAAGAAAAAGGAATACTTACTATATAAAAGGGATAAGCTCTTTTGGTCGAAAAAGAAAGAAGTGGTAAAAAAGTGCAGCTAATAGCGGCTGGAGGCAGTCGTCGTAAAAGGGTTAAGACGAAGGAACGGAAATGTGGCGTCTACGGCAAGCCCGGACATAATACGCATACTTATAAAAAAGCTATTGATACGTCTAGCGATAAAGATTCCGACTAATTGAATTAATTTGATGCGTTATGCTTGCTTAATTTGAGTTTGTTGTTACGAGGTGCAAAAAACCATCCACACTACTTGTCCATCCAGACTACTTGTCTGTAACGTTATATAAAAAGGATAAGCTTTCTTAACCGAAAAAGAAAAGGGTGGTAAAAAATCCCAACTAATAACGGCTGAAGGTAGTCGTCGTAAAAGGGTTAAAACGAAAGAACGGAAGTATAGCGTTTGCGGTAAGCCTGGACATAATGCGCGTACTTATGAAGAAGCTGTAGATACATCTAGCAAAGAAGAATCCGATTAGTTTGAATTGATTTATTGCGTTATAGTTGTGTTATTTGAATTTATTGTTGCGAGGTACGGAAAAACGGCTCGTTCGGTGGTTTGGCTCGCTCGGTGGTGTGGGACGTTATATTCTTTGACTTTCGTTTTCCGGACGTTTTTTAACGAGTTCTTTAATACACTTAAAAGCGGCTACGCAATCTTCGTATTTTATTTAAGGAAGATTCCAATAATTTACATATTTAAAGAATTAGTTATATTCGCTCTTTGAGTATTAATTTAGCTTATTCTTATCATTAGTATACTATATAACGCGTTAAAACCGGTTTTAATATAATACTTTTAATATTTTACGTTATGTAATTCGGTGACCGGTTTATTTATTATGTATTTAAACTACCCGTTAATGTCAAAAACTTTAAATAGTTTAATTAAGGTTATAAAATGTTATTTAAATTTTATCAGCGGTTATAAAATCGGGCCCCTATTTTAACGGTTTGCAATTCATAGGCCGATATTTAATTTATATATAAACCTTATTATAAATAACGTTTTATGTATTAATAATACGTTCCGGGTTAATGTAATGCTAAAGAATATGCGTTACTTTAAGTATTATATAAATGTATTATTATTCTTATATTTAAATATTATCAGCGTTTATACCTTTACTTAAATGTTATTTTCCGTGCAGTTGGAAAGATATATCACAGATTTATTTCAGAATTAATTTAATAAACCAACTGGTATTTGTAATCGTAGTATTCGTGAATCTAATAGTTATACCCTTAAATTATCGAATCTTTTACATATAGTAACTTTTAATGTAAAAGCTTATTTCTTATAGGCCCGCCGCTTATTACTTAAATAAATTAAAAGGGGTTTTTTATTAAGAAATTAAAATACGGTAAAATTAATTTTAAGAATCGACTTACCGACTTTTATATCTCTACTTAGGTCAAAATTAAAGCCCGATTTAGTAATATTAATTTAAAAAATCTATTTATCCTTTATTTTGAAACTAGTTAGTTATATGCTTAATAACCGTATAAAGCCGTAAAACGTTCCAATTAAAGTTGAAAAAACCGCGGTATTAAAATGCCCGACGAATATTCTAATAAGAAATCTTATTTCTATTTTATAATTCGTTTAATAACTACTGTTATAATATTTAAACAACGATTTTAAATATTTAATTATGTTTTTAATAATTTATGTTTTTAATACATATTTATCTTTTTATTTTGTCGAATCGGAAGGTAATAATGAAAGTTATAATATCTAGTTAAAGTTGGTTAACGGCTTTTTCATTAATAAAGTTTATTATCGAAGGAATTTACATATTAATAAACCTTTCTTTTTATTCTATTATAACAATATAAAATCCGCAGAAGTAAATAACTTAGATTATTAAATATATCAAGTTATATTATTAAACACGTTTATAAGTTATTATAATATAATAAAAGGTTTTATTTTCGTTCATTATTAATAGTTTCTAATAAACTAACGATCGTAAAACTTTAACCTTAATATTCTATTTTAGGTAATAACGAATTCGTTAAAAGCGCTAAAGGTTTAAAACATATATATATATAATATACGCTTAAGTATTAATAATTTTAAAGGTACAAATAAATTTTACAAAGAAAGGGAGATTATGTGACGGCTGGTCGGTTTAACCAACTATTAAACCTAAGTCGTACGGTTTATGTTGGTAGCATTGTCGTGGGAAATTAAGCAACAAGGTATGCGATAATCACGTCTGGTAATAGAAGATTGTTAAAGGTAATCTGGGTAACCAAGTTGTATTATAAGTTAGTATTATTTAGATTATAAGACAGATAATAAGCGTATTTATATACTGGTGCCATATAATATGTTTTGCGTGATTTAAATAGCTCTATCGTCAAGCCCATCGAACTAATGGAGCCTAGTTCGAATGGTTTTATTATCAAGCCTATTAAGCTTATAGGGCCTAGTTCGAATAGTTCGATTATCGAACTTATCGAGTTATTACGTATGACTACGTAATCTTGAATTATAAGGTACTTGTATTATAGCGCCGACCGTCTCCAAAGAAGTTAAATCCGTTAGGTTATAATACAATTTTCGCCTTTTTAAGATTTTTGCTTTTAAATATTTTCGTTATTTTTAGTTTGGTAAATTATTCCTTTTTCTTTTATTTCTTTCGCCAGATATTAAAATATCAGGTCGTATTAAAAAATATGTTCATCGTAAGATTCTGGAAAAGAAAATTCTTTTTTTTTCTTTTTCTTTTTTTACTTTTTAGCTTTACCGATATACCTGCTTGCTTACGGTATATTTGTCGCGGTTTTTCTAATTATCGTATTTCATCATTCGATTCTTCCCGTCATACAAGGTATATATTATATTAGTAATGTGTATATAATGTTAATAGTTTTTCCTTTATTTAATTAAAATAGTTAATTATTAATTACGTAAAAACGGAAACCGGTTTAGATTAAGTTTAGGAAAAATTCGAAAAGCCTTGAAAAGAAGCTATTTTAATTTTTGTTAAGGTCCGTCGTCTCAAGATTTAAAAGAAAATATAGGAAGATCAAGTTTCGTATATGCCTATTTATAGTTTTTATACCTTGAAAAAATTAGATAAGTTAAAACGGTAAAAAGATTATAAAAGCGAAACCGGGCTGAAATAATGGCCGGAATAACCGCATTAATACCGGCCGGTGACCCGATCGATTAGTTTAAAATTCAGAATGCTACTTAAATAGTTTTTAACGGTTTTAATTAAAACGTTTTTATTAGCGGTTCCGGCGTTATTAATAAAAGCTTTTTAAAAAAAAACGTTAGGTATTTATAAGAATTTAGCGGGTTTTTAACTATTTTCGAAACCGGGGTATTCTTTTTATTTTACTAAATATTATATTATATCTTTTTCTTTTCGTACGTCTAACAGTTTTTCTGCTTTGTATGCTCGTATATCTTTAATGATTTCTTCGTTTTATCTTAAATTAACTTTAATTATATTTGTTATTAATTCGAATAAGGAAATGTAAAGAATTAAATAAACCTTAATTTTAAATAATAACTTTAATTCGTAATTATCTTTTAAGGTTTTCTTTATAATCTTATATAAACCGATATACTTAAAATTAAGTTTTTAATTTAATCGTTTAATTGAAATGTTTTTAATAATAAGATATATTATTTTACCCTTTTAAAAGGTTAGTTCTTTTAATATTTTCTAGTTATAATATTCTGCTATTTAGTTCCGTACAAATTACAGTATTATCTTTATTTTTATATATAATTATTTAGGTTATTTTAATATAAGGATCGTTTTAACGTTAATAAGCCTTTCGTATATATTTTTGTGAACTTTTAATATAATACCCAAATTAATATTTATTAAAATCGTTTTAGTACTTTTATAATAATTAGTATTATAGTTTAGTTATGCGATAAGTAACCTTTAAACTTAATTCTCTTATTCGTATATAATGTAATATCGTAAATAGGTTTTTAATATTTAGTTGGCTTTTTCCGTTGGTCCGTTTATATAAGATTTAAATATGTCGAATAACTTATAATTTAAGCTTAATTATGCCATAAGCTTTTACCAAAGCTTTAAACTAAATATCGTTTTTTTGATTAAGATACTTTTTACTTGTAATCCGTATACTTTTAAAATATTTTTTTTAAAAATATATACTAGTTACTTTATATCCATATTACTATTATACAGTAAGAAATAAGAAGGTTTCGTAAAGTAATTAACCATTACAAAAATATTATTATAATATACGTTCGTAACTAAGTTTTCTGATAATGGAAGCTTGGTAATAAAATCGAAAGTAACTTAATCCTATAATTACTTTACAATTAATAATGGGTATAGTTTTTCGTATGGCTTATGTCGTCGAACCTTTGCTTTATTGCATGTATAATAATGCCGTCGTACCTTTTTTATTATTAATTTTATTTGAAGAAAGTAATAAGTACGTTATTACCGTTTTAAGGTTTTATAAATCCCTGCGTATTTGCGTAACTACTATTCGTATATGTTTTATATTAATGTCTTTTAATATTGTTTTAGAACTTATGTTTTTTTATTTTTTAGCTTTCGGGTAGGTTATCGTTATATTCCTGGATTTTCTGGTATAGATTAAGAGGTACTGCTTTGATCGTTATTATCTATCGTAATTGCAAGTATCCATCTAACGTAATGTCGAAAACTTGATATTTAACCTTAAATTCTTTTCTTTTAGGTTTGGTTTTCGACTTAGTACGTTTATTTTATTGTTTTTTTGATTTTCTTTAATGGATAATAACGAAATCCAATTTTTCTAGTTTTTCGGTATAACGTAATTATCGTCCTGTTAATTTTCTGGTGGTAATAAAGTGAGTAAGGCTTTTATGGTCCGTATCTACCTTAACATAGTAAAGGTTTTTCTTAAGGTAATATTTAAATTTTCGAAAAACTTTAACGATAGCTATAAATTCTTTATCGGGTACGGCGAAATTTAATTTTATGGACTTTAATTTATAGGAATAAAACGCGATAAGGTATAAGTTATCTTAATTATCGCAACATTTAATTATTACGCTTAAAACATCAGCCGAAACGTCGGTTTCAAACTTAATTAAACGGCTTAAGTTGTATATGATTAATACTGGCTCGTTGGTAATCGCGTCCTTGTTTTTTTGAAAGGCTTTTTTTATTTTTAGTATTTAGTGGAATTCCTTTTTCTTTTGTTTTAGGTTTGATAATAATATGGTTAATTTGCTAAAATATCGAATAAATCTTTATAATAATTAACAAATGTAAAGAAAGTTTATATCTTTTAATTATAATAAGTCTTTTTTATTCCTATGCGGCAGTGATCTTCTTAAAGTTTATTTTAATGCATCTAGGGGTAATAATATATAAGAACTTTACTTTTTAAGTATGGAACTGGCTTTTTTTCTATATTAATTAATAGGTTTACGTTTTATAAGGCTGAAAGAACCTTATAAACGTATCCTATATATTCGTTTTCGTCTTTCGAATAAGTAAGAATATCATCAAGGTAACAAATAACGAAAATATCCAGGTACTTTTGAAGTATATGGTTAACCATCCGCTGGAAGGTTATTAGTATATTCGTAAGTCCGAAAGGCATAATAAGGTATTCGAAAAGTCCGTATTTCGTTTTACAAGCTCTTCTTTTATTCGGATCTTAATTTAATACATATTTAATTCTATCTTTCTTTAAGATTTAGGTTTATGAATTATTTTATTCCGTAAAGGCGGTTCTTTATTTTATTAGTTAAGGATAACGGCGTCCTATTTTAGGTTATTATATCGTTTAATTATTTATAAATATTAATTAGACGTAACTTTCCGTTTTTCCTTAGTATAAAAAATATAGGATATCCGGTTAATAAGCTAGAACATTATATATAACCTTTTCTAAGCTTAGTTTCAAAGTATTTTCGTAATGTTTATAATTCTATTTCGTTAAAGTTATAACTTAAATAAAGTCTAGTCGATATTTCCTTTTAAAAGATTATCTTATAGTGTTATTTGCTATATTCTAGTAATTTCGTTTTAAATTCCTTTCGAAATAATCGTTTATATTTATAGTACTATAAAGGTACATCAATTATTATTTCTGGTTTTAATGATTAACTCTATAAGTAATCATTTATCTTTTATAACTTTGTTTCGATAATAATAATACGTCGTATTCTTTTCTTATATCTTTACTTTCTTTTATATTTTGTTTCTATAGATAATAAAGTTTCTTTGGTATATCTTTATGCTTACATTTGTCGTTACTATCGATCGAATATTAAGGTCTTCTTATATGTTATTTCTTTTTATTAAGGGGATGTAAAATAAACTTTACGTGGCCAGTTACTTAATCGATTAAAGAGTTCTATTAATATAACTATAATTTTCGGAAAGTTATGTCATAATTCCTCAACGAAATAATATTGAAATTTGCTATTTAGTTTTATTTTTTAACGATGGTTTTAATGTAATTAATTTTACGGCTGATTTTTTTATTATCGGAAGTTAATTCCTAACCTTTTACGTTCTCGGCGAAATAGGGTTCCATCTTTTCTTTCTATAGTAGCCAAAGTGAATTAATTATTTCCGGTAAGATAAAATTACCTTTTGCTATTCCGTAATTTACAAATGCGGTAAATTAAGATATTTTAATTTTTACTTTCAAGGTAATAAAGTCGTTTTTGGCTCCTACCGTCATGTCTAAACCCTTTTTTAGAAACCTTTATTAGCTTTTTAGGATATTATTATCGTACGGCTTTTTTATAAATAATTTCTACCTTTTAAATCGGCCTTTAACGCCTTAATGCGCTTTTGATTCTGTTAATTAAAAGCCTATAATTACTTTAATTATCTTTCCTGTCGGCATAAGATAACTTCAAATAAAAGACTTGCGTTAAAAAGACTTTTTTGTTGATATATTCTGGTTTAAGCTCTTTTTGCCTGTTTTAATGTGCTTACAACTAGGTATTGTATTATCTTAGTTTTCTTTCTTTTTGCTAGATTTCCTTTTAAACTCCTCGTTATTTATCTGGGTTTTTCGTAAAGGTTAATCGCAAATTTAAGTTCTTAACTACCTTTAAAAATGCCTTTATCGTCGTTTAATAAATTTATTTATTTTTTGTTTTATAGTTGTATTATCTGGAATAGTATATAAGTTTTCGTTAAAGCAGCGTTTTCCTTGAGGTTAACTTGGTGTTGCCGTTATAACGTCGCTGGTATCTTGTAACGCGTATTTTTACAGTTTTTTGTATTATCCTTAACTTCTAAGATTTGCTCCGATTTTGTTACGGAAGTTAAATCCTTAATTATATAGTCGTATAATTCGCTTTTTAATATACTGTTATTTTTTTTATATATTTAGGGTAATAGGTACGCTTGTAATTAATAACGTAAAGTTTTCCGTACCGCTTTAGTTATTTTGCTAGTAAGGTTTCGTTTTAGCTTTAGTATTCCTTAATCCATGCGTTTAATTTTAATTATTCGTACCGTTATTGCCGTTTCTGTTGGGAACGGGAAAATAGTTTATTTTTAATAAGCTTTTTTTATCCGTTATGTTCTTTTATCTATTAGGCTCCCGTAGGTCCTGTAATTAGGGTTCATTATTTTTGGGTAGTTATTTAGGATAATTTCTTTGCTTCCTGTAATTTTTGTTATATTTCTTAAGGCGATTATAATCGTCTCTAATTTTGATTATGCCGAATGTTTTACTATTTTGATTGTACTGGTTGTTTTTGGATTATTTATTTGGTATAGGTACTTATTATTTAGATTGTTGTTTGTTTCGATATTTATGGGCGATATGTCTAATCTTGCTGTAATTATAGTATTAAACCTAGCGTCGGTTTTATTATTGTATTGTGTTGGTAATTAGTGCCTACAGGTGTTGCCTGCTGGCTGGCTTTGTGTGCTCAGACTGCAGGAGTGCTACCTAAGACACCCTTTGTCCACAGACGATCCTTTGTCAGATAATCATGTATGTAAGGGCGATTGCCCACGGACTAGATTTGTCCTTTCCTAGAACATACAAAATTAACCCATAAAATGTCACGGCTAAGGGGTTTAACCAACTATTAAACCTAGTCGTACGGTTTATGTTAGCAGTAATGTCGTGAGAAACTGAGCGATAAGGTATTTAATAATTACGTTTGATAATAACAGATTGTTAAAGGTAATTTGGGTAACCAAGTTATATTATAAACTGATAATCTCTCTAAACTATGGTAATAATAAGCGTATATATCTTCGTCTTAACTTAAGATGCCTAAGAGGTTTAAATTCTTTCGTTAGTTAAATCTCCTTAAGTCCTTTTAAGTCCTTTCGTAGCTTGACTGGCTTAAAGACCTTGGACTAATAGGGGCTGTTAAGTTCTTTAAGCTAATTACGTAATATTTAAGCTTAAGTCGGAATTGAATTTTTGGAAGTCCGATTATATATATTGCAGCTAAGACCGTTAGGTTATAATACGATTTCTTCCCTTTAGGGTTTTTGCCCTTAAAAATTAATTTGTTTGTTTGTCGATTTCGGTAAGTAACCTTTTTTTTTCATATTTATTATATCGGGTCGAATTGGAAAACGTCGTTTTCGTTAGCGTATTAACGCTTTAGTTCTTTCAGAACGTATCGAACGTTTTGGTTTACCATGTAGTCGAAGTTCTTCTATTTTCGTTGCAAATCTGAAAATAAGGCTTGTAAGGTATATCATAGTTCTGGAAAATATACCCATTATACCGCATACGGGGGTTCCTGTAATCTATTTAATTTTTCGGAACTTGAATGTAATAAATTTATCGCGAAAAACGGATCGATTAAAGTTGGCAAAGCGTATAGTTAAGGAAGAGTTACTTCAGCTGCAGTAATATTTATCCGAGTTGTTTGGTCGTTTAATTCGTTTACGCGAACAAAAAAAGTTTTTTCGTTCCTGCGGCGTTAAAATGTTCCGTTGTATAGTTTAAGATGCTGAGGTTATGGAAAAATATAAACGTTTTAAAAAGGAGCAAGAATAGTTGAAGACGGCGGTTACCGTAGTTACGTTAGGCTAGGTCGCAAATCTGGTCGATTGGTTTAAGCTTATTAATTAGTCGATTATTAATTAAGGTACGGCCGTTATTACTAGTAAAAGCTCTTTAATAAGCGTTAGATATTTATAAAACTTTTAGTAAGTTTTTACGTATTTTCGGAATTTGGGTAACGTTTTTATTTAATTAAGTATTTAATAAGTTCATTTTCTTTGGTATGTCCAAAATCCTTTTTGCTTCGTATGTCGGTATATTTTCCTTTGTTTCCTTTTCGTATATTATATTAGTTTTGATAGTATTTGCTATGAATTTAAGAAAAGAAATGTAAAAAACTAAACGGAATTTGATTTTAGGTGGTAACCTTAGTTGGTCATTATTTTTTAAAATCTTTTAGTAATTTTATATAGTCCGATATATTTAAAGTTACGTTTCTTATTTAGTAGTTTGATTTGGATATTTTTGGTAACTAGGTAAACCATCCTTCCTTTCTAGAAAGTTGGTTTTTTTTAACATTTCTTAGTTATAGTATTTCTTTATTTAATTTCGTACGAATTTAAGTTTTGTTTTTATTTTTGCGTATAATTATGAAAGTTATTTTAATATAAGGATTGCTTTAACGTTAACTGGTTCTTTTCGTACATTTTTATAAATTTTCGATATAAACTTAAAATTCGCGTTTATTAAAATCATTTTAGTACTTTCGTAATAACTGGTATTGTAAGTTAATTAGGCGATAGGTAATATCTAAGCCTCATTATTTTATTCCTAGTTAAATAGCATCGGAAATAGTTTTTTAATATTTAGTCTATATTTTTTATTTATCCGTTTTTTTAAGGTTTTAATACGTTTAATAGTTTATAGTTTAGGCTTAATTACGTTATAAATTCTTGCTAAATTCTTAAAGTAAATGGTATTCTTTTGTTTAAAATAACTTTCGTTTATAAATCATATATTTTTAAAATATGTTTTAAAAAGATATAGGTTAATTATTTTACGTCCGTATTTTTATTATATTATAGGAGATACGAAAATTTAGTAAATCGATTAACAATTATAAAGATATTATCGTAATTTCTATCCGTAGTTGAATTTGTACATAATAAAAGTTTGGTAATAAAGTCGAAAATAATTAAGTTTTATGGTCGCTTTATAACTGGTAATAGTTGTAATTTTCAGTATGGTTTATGTTGTCGAGTTTTTACTTTGCTATAAATATAGCATTATTATCGTATTTTGTTATTATTGATTTTATTTCAAGAAAGTAACAAGTACGTTATAATCGTTTTAAGATTTTGTGCATCATTGTGTATCCGTATAACTAGTATTCGTATATGTTTCGTATTAATGTTTTTTAGAATTCTTTAGGAATTTTGTTTTCTTATTCTTTGGTTTTTAGGTAGGCTGTCGTTGTATTCTTGGATTCTTTGATGTAGATTAGGGGGTGTTGTTTGATTGTTGCTAGTTATCGTAGTTGCAGATAGACTTTTCGTATAATATCGAAGGTCTGGCGGTTAAATTTGATTATTTTTCTTTTCGAGGTCCGGTTTTCGATTAAACGCGTTTGTTTTGCCATTTTCTAATTTGCTTTTTGGTAGATAATAATGATGTCGTATTTTGTTAATTTTTTAACATAATGTAATCATCGTCCTATAAGTTCTGTAGTAATGGTAAGGTAAGTAAGGTTTTTATAACCGGTATAGATTTTAACTTAATAAAGGTTTTCTTTAAGGTAGTATTTAAACTTTCGGGAGGCTTTAATAATATCTATAGATTCTTTATTAGGAATACCGTAATTTAACTTTATTTCCTTTAACTTATAAAAGTAAAAGGCGATAAGGTATAAATAACTTTAATTATCGCGATATCCGATTATTACGTTTAAAGTGTAATCCTAAGCGTTAGTTTTAAGCTTAATTAAACGGTTCCGGTTATATATAATTAATATTAGCTTGCTGGTAATTACGTTTTTAACTTTTTGAAAAACGGTTTTTATTTTTATCGTTTAAAGGAACTAATTTTTGTTTGTTAGCCTAAATAATAAGGTAGTTATTTTATTAAGGCTTTAAATATACCTTTTATAATAATTAATCAATCCGAGAAAAGTTTATATTTCCTTAATTATAATAAGCGTGTTTTACTTTATATTGTAAAGATTTTGTTATGGTTTATTTTAATACATTTTAAAGTAATAATATATGTTAAAATGTTACGTTTTACCTATAAAATTACTTTTTTTTCCCGTATTAATTAATAAGTTTACGTTTTATAGGGTTTAAAGGATTATATAAACGTATTTTATATGTTTTCCTTTTATTTTTCGAATAAATAAGAATATCGTCGAGGTAATAAATAACGAAGATATTTAAATATTCCCTAAATATATTGTTAATTATTTGTTAAAAAGTTATTAATACGTTCGTAAATCTCAGAAATATAACGAAATGTTTAAAAGGTCTGTATGTCGTTTTAAAGATTACTTTCTATTTATATTTTAATTTAATACGAATTTAATTATATCGTTTTTTAAGATTCAAGTTCGTAAGATAAGTTATATCGTAAAAGTGATTTTTTATTTTGCTAATTAAAGGTAACAGTGTTTTGTTTTTAATTAAAATATCGTTTAATTATTTATAATCTATAATTAAACGTACTTTTTCGTTCTTTTTTAATATAAAAAATATAAGGTATCCGGTTAATAAATTAAAACGTCGTATATAATTTTCCCGAAGCTTATTTTCGAAGTATTTATGTAATACTTATAATCTCGTTTTGTTAAAGTCGTAAATCGGATAGAATTTAATTAATGTAGCTTTTTTAAGGATTATTTTATGGTTTTATTTATTATATTTTAATAATTTCGTTTCCAATTTCTTTCGAAATAAGCGTTTATATTTATCGTATTATGGAAATATATTAATTATGGTTTCTGGCTTCAGGCGTTAATGTTATAAATAATCGTTTATCTTTCCCAATTCTATTTTAATAGTAACAATAATACGTCGTATTTTGTTATAATACCTTTATTTTCTTTTATGTCTTATTTTTATAGGTTATCAGGTTTCTGTCCTGTATTTATATTTGCATTCGTCTCTATTTTCGATTCAATGCTAAGAATCTTTTTATTTCATTTTCTTTGTTAAGTAAATATAAAACGAACCTTATTTAGTTAATTATTTAATCGATGAAAGGGTTATATTGGTACAACTATGGTTTTTTAAGGATTATGTCGTAATTCCTTATCGGAACGATATCAAAGTTTGCTATTTAGTTTCGTCCGTTAATGAAGATTTCGAAGTAATTAATCTTGCGGGTAATCTTTTTGTTATTGTACGTAAATGCTTAACTTTTTACGTTTTCGATAATATAACGTTTTATTTTTTATTTTTATAATAGTTAAAATTAGTTAATTATATCCGGCGTAATGTAATTACCTTTTGTTATTCCGTAGTTTATGAATCCGGTAAACTAGTAGATTTTAATTTTTATTTGTAAAGTAATAAGGTTATTTTTAGTTTTTATTGTTGCGTTTAAAGCTTTTGAGAGATCCTTTTGCTGGCCTTTTTACGTTTTATTATTTTGCGGTTTTTTATAGGTAATGTTCGTTTTTTAATTTGTTTTTTAGCGTCTCGATAAGTTTTAGTTTTGTTGATTAAGGGCCTGTAATTATTTTAGTTATTTTTCCAGTCGGCGTAAAGTAGATTCTAGTAGGAAATTTTGTATTTGCAAGTTTCCTTTATTGATATATTTTGATTCGGCATTCTTTTATCTTTTTTGTCGTGTTTAAAATTGAGTATCGTATTACCTTATGTTTTTATTTTTATTTTTTATTTAGTTTTTGATTTTTCGTTATTTATTCGGATCGCCCATAAAAGTTAAACGGAAATTTAAATTGTTAATTATTTTCAAGAATACCTTTATGATAATTTAGTAAACCTATTTTTCTTTTCTTTTTTATGGTTGCATTATCCGAAATGGCATATAAGGTTTCCGTCGGGATGGGTCTTTTTTCGGGTTAATTTGTTACTACTGTAATAACGTTCATAATGTTTTCCGAGGCGTATATTTTTGGATATTTGTACTATTAGTAATCCTTAAGATCTTTTCTTATTTGATTATAAAAGTTGAATTTTTAGTTGTATATTTGCGTAAGTTCTTTTTCGATACATGGTTATTTTTTATGTGTTTGAGGTAATAGGCGCGTTTATATTGCATAGTATAAAGTTTCCCGTATTAGTCCGGCTGTCTTGGTAATAGGTTTTCGTTTTAACCTTGGTATTCCTTAATTTATGCGTTTAGTATTAACTGTTCGTATTGCTATCGCTGTTTTTGTTGCAAGCGGGAAAGTAATTTATTTTTTCTGAGTTCTTTTTATTCGTTATATTTCTTTAGCTATTAGGTTAGTATAAGTCCCGTAGTAGGGGTTCGTTATTCCTATGTAGCTGTCTAAAATAGTTTTTTTGCCTTTTAAACTTTTTGTTATATTTTCTTAGTGGAATTATAATCGTTTTTAAGTTTAATTATATTAATTAATCTGTTATCTCTTTAATTATTTCGCGGATGTCCTTAAAGAACCGGTGTCCAGGTATTTTGTCGTGGCTTTTTAGATACCTTGCATTAATATACCTTATGTCACATTTTGTTATAATTAAAACATTTAATAGTGCGGGGGTTACGTTATTAAACTACGCCTAGTTCTATAGGTTCTGGTGCCGTTTTATGGGATATGTTAGTTCCTCGTAACGTGTTGGTATTAGGGGGGTACTTTAGTTTATTATTTTGCCGGTTCTTGGAGTATTGAATTTTCCAGGCGTATTGCTGATCGTCGATTTTAACTATTATAGAGATTTAATTTACTAACCTTTTGGGACGTTTATCCTTAAATAGTTCTTCTTCTATTTTTTCTTGCAAACCGTCGAAGAACGTAATTATTAATGTTCTTCATCCTTAATTAATTTTCGAAACTAGTGAAACGAAAGAATTACCGTATCTAAAAGCTAATTCCTTTTGCTTTAAATCTTTAATATTGTTTTTAACCTTTATTCTGTTGTTTATTACTTCGAATGTTCTTTTTAATATTTTCTTAAATCTTTCGTAATCGTCATAAATAGCTATAATTTTTACGAACCTTTATTTAAATGGGTTGGTAATTTACTTTCGAAAGGTAGGCTTAAATTAAATAGCCGCATTTCAGGTTACCTATCTTACGATAAATTTGATTCGAAAGGTAAACGTTATAAGTTTAATTAGAAAATATTTAAAATAAGTACGATATTCCGTAAGGAACTGTTATAACTTAATAATGATTTTATCGAAAAGAATAGGTTTAATAAATTTTAAAATCTTTTTGGTTTTTTTATTATAGGCTGTTTAAATACATTATATTAATTAAGTTAGTTAATTTGGTTAATCGGGTTACTTTATGCTTATTTACTTTGTCAATTCGACTTTTTAAGCTTTTAATTAATTACGGGTTTTTTAAGTGTACCGGTAAGCTCGATTTTATCGTTAATAAGTTCTGTAATCGTGTTAATTAACTAGTTAAGTCGACGTAACGCCTTTTCCTAATGGAAACTAGGTTAAGTTTCTCTATTATCGGAATTCATAATGTTATTTTCCGCGATTTAAAAAGCTTCTTTAAAAACGGGTTACTTACTGGACGATATATTACTAAAAAATATTATTTAAAGTTTACTAATATTATCAAATAAAAGTTTATAACGTATGATAATTAAAGGGTTTAATTAATTATTAAACTTAGTCGTACGGTTTATGTTAATAATAATAGCGTAGAAAATTATGTAATAAAGTATTTAATAGTTACGTTTAATAACAACAAATATTAAAGGTAATTTAGGGAATTAAGTTATATTATAAGTTAATAATCAATCTAAATTCTGGTGATAATAAGCGTATACATCCTCGGTTTTGCTTAAAATGCTTAAGCGGCTTAAATTCTTTCGTTAATTAAGTCTCCTCAAGTCCCTTTAAGCCTTTTCGTAGTTCGACTAGCTTAAGGCCCTTAGCCCAATGGGGGTTGTTAAGTTCTTTGAGCTAGTTACGTGACGTCTGAGCTTAGGTCGGAGCTGAATTCTTAGAGGTCCGACTGTGTGTGTTGCAGTCAAGACCGCTAGGTCATAACATAAAAGTTACGCCAGATTCCTACATTTGATTACTATAACTGTTGATATGGTAATATCTTTTAATTATTAATAACTTCATACGTCATACGAAGTGGTTAATTATAATCTAATAATAGCAATAGTTAAGTTATTATCAAAAAGAATAAAAGGTTTAAAAGAAAGCCGTTTAGTTAACGATTTAAAAAGAAGATTAAGTAACAGTTAACGATATCAGGTTAACGCCGTACCCCAGGAACATCTTTTGCTAAGCTAATAATTAATAACTTATCCAATAAGGGCTTTGTCCTTATCGGGGCCAGAAGTAGAATAATAACCCCTTCCCTTTTCCTTAACGTGTACCTTTACCCGAAAATTACTATAATAAAAAAGGGTAAAAGGAAAAATAAGAGCTATTTTTAATAGGAAATAACTTACTGCCTTAATAACAGCGGCCGAAAGTAACCAGGTTAACAACTTTACTTAATTAAAAATAACATTCCGAATTAAATTTAAACAAACTTTACATATCCCGAGGTAATAATTTAAGTAATATTAAACGACACGTTAAAGAACGGGAAAATAGATATTTATATGTAGAAAAAACAATTAAAAAGCTAAAGGTTTAAAATCAAGACATTAAAAAGTCGATAATATAATTAAATGAAATAATAATACAGTTCCTGGACGGGTTTTAACTAAGTAAGTCGCGGAATGCGAGTATATAAGCGAAAGCGCTTAAGGCGTCGGAAAACGTTTAACCTGAAGTACGGGCGAATAATTTAAAAAAGGTTCCCGTTATAATGAAAGAAAGCGACATAAAAAAGATTAACTGTTTAAAAAAAGACGAAATAAAGCCTAAAAGGTGGTCCATTAAAAAACCTGATTTTTTTTAAAGAAAGAAGTAGAATAAGAAGGTAAAGATATTTCAAAGAAAATTAATACGTAGCGATTTTGATAATTTAACTAATTTCTTATTTTTATCTTTATTTTTATATTTATTTTAAGTTCGCCTAAAGAAATATAAGAAAAAACGTAATAATTTTTTAAATAATTTATCTAAATCCTTTAACAGCTTGAATAACTTTAACGGGGTAAGTATACGCCTCAAGGAAAGGAAATCCAGTAATAAAAATAATAAGCTTCGCTAAAAACGTTTTAAATTTACCGTGGATAAAAAGAATTATTTATTCGGTTAAATTAATTTAAAACTTTAAAGTAACGCGTTAAACTTTACGTTTAAGAAAGTTAGTTATAAAGAAAGTATAAAACTAAAATAATTAAAAAATTACATTTTATTAAAGTTATTACTAAAACTTATAAAAAGGCGCCCTTTAAGTTAAGTATAAATATTAAAAAAGGAACGAAAATTTTAAAAAAAGCTAAGTAAAATTATATACGACAGTAAAAACCTAGTACAGTTTACTATCAAATTTCAAAAGCTTCTTTAGGAAGTTAAAGGTTATAGCATAAAGCTCGGAACCAAAAAACATGATATTATATTCCTTACTGCTATAAAAACTTGCGCTAGCCGCTGGTATAAAACTATGTAATTAATGCTACGTTAAACGGACTATTCCTTGTAGTAACTGATTAACGACTTTAATAACGAATTCTATAACCGTTTTGATAATAAAAGAACGGAAAGTTTTATAACGCCCAAAAATATAAAGGTAAGGGTAATAACATTAACAAAAATAATAAGCCCGCATGAAACAAAAACGGAAATCCCTTTTACCCTAATTACAGCAAATACGGATATTTAATTAAGGATTACTTGAAGTTATAAAAAGAAAAGAATGGTAAAAAAGAAAAATAAAAAGGGTTAATATTAAGGAGGTAATAATAATAACAATAGTCGAAGCAACAGCTTTCGCGATATTTAAAAGGGTGGTTAGAGCGAAAAGTAATTTATCCTTAAAGGTTTAAAAAACGTATATTATTTTAATAAAAAACATTTAACGCTTAAGCCGATAAATAATAACTTTAACGTTTAACACAATAATATAATAAGACATTATCAAAATCAGCTATAAGGCCTTTAATAATTAAAACCCCTAAAATAATCGTTATAAAAAACGTCTGATTTTCCCATATTCATTTATCCATAATTAACGATAAAGATAAATTACTTTAAAATTTAAGAACGAACGTTAATATTATAAATAATAATAAGGATTGCGAAAGAAATATTAGCCTGGATATTAAATTCAAGGAAATTTATATTATAACGACTAGTGAGCCAATATAGGCTACCTTTTTTAAGATAATAAAACAGGCCTTAAGAGGCCCCCGAAAAGAAAATAACGAAACTTAAATAAAGTATACGTTATATATTAATACTTTTCCTTTAAAATATTCTTTGGAAAGATATAGTACAGAAAGGAAGGTTACTTACATAAAAATACCTTAATAAACCTTAATAAGTTCCAATCAATAACGATTAACGTATTTCGGAAGCCTTTTTTTTATATCTTTATAAATGGCCGGAGCTTATTATTAAGGCCCCGGAATTTATAAACGACGAAAATTAACAATAAGAATTCGAGTTAAAAAAGGCATTTAATAAGGAAGACGGCGATAACTTAAAGCGAATACTTATAAGCGCTTTTAAAGTTGGAAAGGTTTTTATAACGGACGAGAATATAAAAGAAAATATTTTTGGGTACCGCCGCCTTAATTATTATAATATTAAATAATTGATTTAAATTATTAAAGGGCTTACGGGGATTGATATAAACCCCGGAAATATGGAATCGTTTTTTTTTTTCTTTTTGTTTTGTTTTTTTTTTTTTTTTTTTTTTTTTTTTTTTTTTTTTTTTTTTTTTTTTTTTTTTTTTTTTTTTTTTTTTTTTTTTTTTTTTTTTTTTTTTTTTTTTTTTT
>QJNU01001013.1:0-18403 GCA_004154915.1 Monosporascus ibericus | reverse complement strand
TTCTGTGGGTACTTTTATGGGCCTTTTGTGGGTCGGTACTTCGAGCTACAGGTTTTTGGAAAGCCCTAGCCACAGCTGCGCCGCAAGCGCAGCCACAACCTCAAAAATAAGGCCTGACCTTGGTGAGGTAAGCTGGGGGGTGCGTAGCGCACCCCATATACGGAAAGGTCACCTACTGATCGGCCCATACGTGTTCCGGAGCTAAGCTACTTAAAGTTGGATGAGTGCAACAGCACCTGCAACTGACCTAATACAACACACAACTGATGTCCCCTATATCTGACAGGTTAAGCCGTATAGCGGCTGTCCCAGAGCCTCTCTTAGGGCATATAGGGAGTGCTAAGCTAGGTGAAGCTATCTCTAACTAACTTATATATAAATGTAAACCTATTTAGCAGTTTTTGTCTATAAATGCGTTGCCGTTTTTAGCGTATTAAGCTGTATCCTCCCTTTCCGTGCGAAGGTAATGCCCAGTATTTTCCCCTTTTTTTAGCGGGAGTTTTCGAAGGCTAAAGCTTAAATTATAATTATGATAACTGGGTATGATAGTTGGTTGTTTATTATATATTACGCGCTTAGGCGCATTAATAAGTATAAAATTAATTTTTTTCCCCGCCCTTAATTTTCTTAAAAACGCCTAAAAGTACCCGCCGAATTCCTTATATTTAATTTAAAGAAGATCGTTAGGGCCTTAGGCAATCTTTTCCGTTATAAAATAATCGTTCCGTTTAAAGCGATATTGTAACGAACCTGTTATACATCTACCTGGAGATATGAGCAGCATCCGAAATGGGGTCTTGATTTGCAGGTAACAATAGGGCGAGGAATTATTCATTAGGGTTCTATTCGTTAAAAAGATTTAAGATTCTTCCCTCAATTAGAGAACGGTGCAATTGCCTCCAGTTAAGAGCTTAGATTGATAGCTAAGGAACGAAATTAAGTAGGTGCTATTTATATAGGAAACCAGTTCGTTATATATCCAATTATATTTTAATAAGTATATCGTGGATTTATGTGATTTATGTGATTTCCGTAATTTAATCTAAATCACCTAAATTACCTAAATTAATTAAATCACTATTTTAAGAGGTTAAGCCTTCCGTCCGAAGATTAGCCGTAGCAGCCTTACGTTAGTCCTTAAAGGTAAGTCTTAATAAGAACCTCTATTCCTGTAACATTATTTTCCTTTTCTAAGGAATTTTGTTTTAAAAATAAAAACCGTAAATGGCCACTTTTGTTTGTTGGAAAAAGTTTCCGGCGATTTTAAGCTAACTTTATTATGTTAGGCCGTATTTAAAAAGAAAAAAGAAAACTTCGTTTGCTTTAACGCGAAGCACGTAATAACCGTACGGATTTTATTAAAAAACATAGCTCCAAGATTATTTTTTATTCGAACCGCATTCGTTTCGGGGAACCTAATTACTTTTTTGTATTTAATATTCCCAGTTACGGTTATTATACCCGTCGCCAGCGTTCGGCCTACGACGTACTAGATATGAATTCCTTAATAAAAATTAGGGAAAAATGTAAACGTTTGTAAAAGGAACAACGCGAAATGGAAGACGAATTTTTAACGTATTAAAAGGCGACAAAAAAGAAGCGTCATAAACAAAACAAAAAATCGTCAAAGCTTATTAAAAGGTTAAGACGGTTACGTTTTTAATAAAAGGTTTTGAAAAAGAAAGCCGTAATTATCTTAAAAGAAAAGTTCGAACTAGATTAATTAGAAAAATAAAAGAAATTGGAAAAAGAACGGCGTCGCGTAAACGCAAAACAAGTACAGCTTGTTTCTAAGATGGACGCCACGGAGGCGTTTACTTCCTTCGACTAGGACGCCGTAGGTTTGGATTTAAGCGGGGGACCTTTGTCGCCTACGATTTTAGCTACGCTGGAAACGGTTGGTCAGGATTCTACCGATGGAACGTTTTAATCAGGTTTATCGCATTCGTTAAGTGGTTAAATGGTTCCCAAGTATTTTCTTCGTATAAGTATCCTTCTTACTTGATTAGATACTAGATTTTGTTTTTGATTATTTTGGAGTCCAGTATTTTTTCAACTTCGTATTTATTATCGTTTTTTTCGATTTTCAGGTTTATTTTTAACGGGGCGTTTTTAGGTACTGGTTTAAGTATGGAAATGTAGAAAATAAGGTATATTTTTATTATCTTGGGTAGTAATAGTCCGTAATTGGTTTTAGAAATGACTTTATTAACTTTAAATAGACCAAGTTCTTTAAAGTCGAGCTTATCGTTAGGTTTTTTAGTTTTAATTTATGAGATGTTTGACGTTGCCTTTTATTTTTAACGTAATAAATAAACTTTATTTTCTTTCGTTAAAATTAATCTCTTAATTCTTTTTTTGTTATAATATTAGGCTATTTTTTACTGGAAAAAACGTAATTCGACTTATAACCGGGATTATATTATCTTGATTTCCGTTACCATAATTTTTGTTCGGGAAGCTATGGTAGTAATTACAGGGATTTTGTGTACCGGTTATTCTGGTCGTTAAGTTACTACGTCGTATCCGTATATAGCTATATAAAAGGAAATGCTTATGTTTTCGTTGGTAAACGTATTATAAGCCATTTGTGCCAATGATAGCAGTTTTACCCATTTATTTTGCTGGTAGTTAACATAGCTTCGGAAGTATTATTCCAGGGTTTAGTTTAATCGTTCCGTTTAACTATCTGTTTGGGGGTGATAAGCTGTGGAAAACTGAAGCTTAATACTTATCCGTTTAAAAAAGCTGGTGTTAAACTTTAATATAAAAAGTTTATCTTAATTAGAAATAATCTTTTCAGGTATTCCGTATTTATCGAAGTAATATCGGATAAATGCATAGGCGAGTTATTCTGTCGTCGTAATTCCTTTAAAAGGTAAAAAATACCTATATTTGGTAAGTTTGTTAACGATTACCTAGATTTCGTCGTACTCGATTCCAGTAGTTAAGTTTTTAAATAAAGGAAAGCTAGTAATAAAATCCTAAATTATGGTATTTCATATTTTGTCAGGAATATTAGTAAGTTATAATAACCCGTAAGGTTTATAGCGTATTACCTTGGTCTTATTATAAACGTTATAATTCTTAATAACCTTTTTAATTATTCGGCGCAGTTTTGGGAAGTTATACTTTTTTTATAACCGTCGGGTGGTTTTGAAAATTCCTTAATATTTATATAATAGGTTTTCGTAAAATTCCTTTACGAATTATTCTTGTTGGTTTTTAGGAACATAAATTTTCCCATGGTATAATAGTTAGTTTTTTTGGCTATTCTTTTAACTATTAAACCTCTTTCTTTTTCTTCGTATCGTAGGAACTTCGAAACCTTATTAAGAATTCGAAGGTTGGTTTTTTTAGGATTTCGCATAACTATATAATGCCATTTTTATTATACTATAATATCTGTATACTTCGTTTGGGAACCCTAGGATTATAATCGCCTTTACGATTAAAAATATCCGCCTAAACCTTTTTTCCCCTTAATATAATATATTTTAAAGTTAAACCTTAATAAAAAAAAATCATCCAAATCTTATAACGTTTATTTAATTCTTATGTTTTTATAAATCGGGTAAGGTTCTTATAATCAGAATAAATATTAAAGGGTTTTTTGGTTCTGCTAAAAAAAGGTTCCTATTTTTTTTAAAAAGCCTTAATAATTACTAGTAATTCTTTATCATAAATCGGGTATTTAAATTCTGCATTTCGAAATGCCTTCGAGTAATAAGCTACTAGGTACTATTTATTATTATCCTTTAATTATTCCAGGACGGTACTTAATACGTAATTTAAGCCGTTTACTTTTATACGCTTTTTTTTATCTGCATTAAGTAATTTTATTATGGGTTTATTAATAATTACGTTTTTAAAAATCTGTAATGCCTTTTTTGTATCTTTTAAAAGCTTAAATTCCTTACCAACGTATTTATTGGTAATAAATTTCGTTAATGGTTTAACTATATTTCCCTATCCCTTAATTAGGTTTCGTACGTAATCCGTAAATTCTAAGATTTATCGGATATCGGTAACGGTTGCCTTATTAGGGATAGGGCAATTCTTAATTACTTTTATCTTAAAACGTTAAATTTAAATTTAGGTAAGGGTAAATATATATCCTAAAAAATTTAGCTTTTGTATATACCATATGCTTTTAACTGGATTAACTTTAATATTCGCTTTATCTAGGGTTTAAAATACTTAAGCCATATATTATTTATGCTCCTTTAAGGTTCCGGAATAAATAAGAATGTCGTCGAGGTAGACAAATACAAACTTGTTTAAATACTTTCGTAAAATAGTTATAATTAAGTATTGGAAATTAACGGACGTATTAATAAGTTCTATAAGTATTATTCGGCACTCGTAAAGTCCGTATATTATTTTAAATGCTGTTTTTTATTTTTTGCTATTTTAACCATTTTGATACGGTAATAACCGTTTCGTAAGTTAAATGCAGTAAATTATTTAATTTTGCTAGCGTTTTCCCTTAAGGTATTTATAAGGGTTAAAAGCTATCCACTTTTAATCGTAATATCATTTAGCTATTTATAATCGATTACTTTTTTAAAAACTAAGTTTTTATTTTCGTTAATTTTTTACTTTCCGTTTTTCGTTTTTAGTACCATAAGGACGGAATATCTAGCAGGAAAATTAAAAGGTTGAATATATCCTTTTTTTAGATCGAGTTAAATAATTTTCCATAAAGCTTTTAATTTTTTAAGGTTTATATGGTAATTTTTATAAAATTTGGGATATTATCCCTCCTTAATAAGTATTCAATAATCCCATTAATTATATGGTGGTAACTCGTAATCTTCTTTATCCTTAAATGATTTTTTAAATCCTTAATATTTCGGTAATACCGTTTCGGTTTAATCTGGTACTTATACTTCCTTAATAATATAACAAACCTTTTAATTGTTTTCCTTAAATAAACTTTTTTAAAAAAGTGTTTAATGTTTCTAATTAATATATGGATTGCTTAATTTAAGTTATAGCATTTCCAGGATAATATCATATTTAAAGATGTCGGTAATATTTAACAAAATTCGTTCTTGGTATCCTTAGATTTAAACGGAAAGTTTTTCCGTTTTTTATAAAACTCGTCCGTTTTCATACTTGGATAGGCTTTTATTTACTATACGTAACTTATAAAACTTTAACTTATATCTCTAAGGAACTTGATATTTCTTTATTGTCGCAAAAAAGATAAAATTACTTTCGGTTTTTAAGTCGATTATAGCTTTAAATATGCTGTTTTTATATTAAAAGGGAATTTCGATCTAGTTACGTAATCCATTTATTACCTTATATAAAGTTTTGTAAATTAAAGCTTTTCGATACCTTAATTTTAAAGGCCTTTAACGTTTTTTAATTAATGTTATCTGCTTACGAAAAAGCGGTTTTATTTTCGGGTTTTCTTTGTAGCATATTTGCTATAATAAGTATTTATGTACTTATACCATTTTCTTTTTGCCGAACTGGTATTCGAAGGTAATTATTTTCTTAAGTTTAACCTTTAATTTTATATCTTTCGAAGTATAAGATTAAAACTGTAAACCTCCGAAAAAAATGTTCCAACATTTAGGAATTCGTATTAAATACAGAACATAGGAAAATAACATAAGCATCCTTACGATATGGCTTTTTAATTCAGTTTTAATTTGAGATATAAGTAACAAAACCTGGGGTATTTTGGCTATCGGGGAATATTTATGCATTTATATTCGTTATCTGGTTTAATAAGTATTTTTTCGTTCCATTTAGGCCAAAAATCGTTATTTTTTTTAATTCGGAAATAAACGAAACAATTATTAAGGTAACAAGCGGTAAAGTGTAATAACTTATGTTAATTTATTCGGGGTTTAATATATACCGTAGATTTGGGAAACTCGTAAAACTCCGGAAATAATTATCCGTAATTACTAGCGTTAGGTTAAAACTAATTATTTTCGTTATACATCTTATATCGAAAGGTATTAAGATAATAAAGGTATTTTAACTTTATAACTATTTTAAAAACCGTTTATCCGGGATAATATTTGCAGGTTTTAGCTTTAAAATCCTAGCAAATAAGGTAATTTTCGTACTTTAGGATGTCGTTCTGGATTTAGATAATAATAGTAATAATAAATTCTGGTTGGAAGAAAGTTAAATTAACTTCTTTCTTTTCCTTTTTTATCTTACTGTCGGTTTTTTATTCAGCCGCTTTAGCTTTCTTTTAAGGTTAAGGAATCCCTTTTTTCTTAAAGTTCCTTTTTACGGAAAAACGATATTCGTTTTTGAAATATCCTTTCTTACCATAATTAAAACATTTTATATCGAACTTATCTTTCTTAAACTCCTTCGAAACGGTATTTACTTTTTTAAAACTTATTTTTATCTTTCTTAATTCGGTTATCAAAGCTTTTATCGTTATTTCGTTTATTAACTTTTTTTTTCTCGAAATACCGATTAAAGGTACGTCGGTTAGTAATAATTGCTTTATCGGTATATTTCTTAAAGGATTTTATTTTAAGTACCATACATATCTTATCCTTAATTTACAGTTTTAAGCCGTCATAAAAAGGATAAAATACTGCGTTTTCGGGTAAATTGGAAATTATAGCTAAACGGTTAAATTCCGTCGCATATTTTGCAGTTAACCTGGTTTGGTAAAAAAGGTATAATTACTTTATTACGTATTATTCCTTATTTAAATTTTTAAACATAATTTACATTTGGCCCTCGAAATATCGGTAATTGTTAAAAATATAATTAATAATGTTTAAGGATTTTTTAAGCTAATTCTTAAAGTAATTTCTTATGATAAGTTCGAATTATAAAAAGAATTATTTAATAAATAACTGGGAGATAATTATTACCTTTTAATAGTTTTCCGTTAAGGAGCTTTAATAAAACTTAAGGTAAATTTTAGCTTAAACGAAAAATCCTTTTATATTTATAGTTCCGCTATAAGGTTTTAGGGTAATTAACTTATAACCCTTAATTTCCGGTATTTCGTAATAATTAAGGGGTGGAATAAGAATTTTACGGTACCGATTAAGGCCGAATAATATAGGTATTAAGGTTTTTTTCTTTATTTTTCGAGTAGGTTAAACCATCCCTTTTTTGGAAAATTGGGGTTTTTCCTTTTTATCTTTTTTTAAGGCTTGGATTTTACGTGACAAGATTTTCATTTTTTCCTTAAGGAAAAGCTTTTTCTCCTTTCCTTTTAGGCCTTAAGGTTCTTGGACCTTTGGTTTTTCTTTTCCGAATCTCCTTAAACTTTAATAATATCCTTTAAAGCCGGGGTTAAATACTAGGTTTAAAAGGAAAAAAGGTTTCCCTTGCTTTTAGTTATAAAAGGCATAATATTATTAATTAGTTAAAGAACTTTTTCGATAAAAGGTAAATTATTTAATTTGGTTATTAATCCTTTATTAACCTATGATGGAAATCGGGTATATTATCTATTTTCTGAGCGTCGTTTTGTAATATCGTTTTTATTAAATTTATGAAAGCTTATGCCCGACTAGGTTTAAAATTATCCGTCGGTTATTAATTAAGAAGCTATCAAAATGTAACGAACCTATTATACATCCACCTAAAGGTATAAATACTATCCGAAATGAGGTTTTAATTTATAGGTAATAATAAGGCGAAAAATGATTTATTAAAGTTTTATTCGTTAAAAAGATATAAGACTTTTCCCTTAATTAAAGAACGGTACAGTTACTTTCAGTTAAAAGTTTAGATTAATAATTAAGGAGCGAAACTAAATAAGTATTATTTACATGGGAAACCGGTTTGTTATATATCTAATTATCTTTTAATAAGTATATTGTAAATCTATGTGATCTATATAATTTACGTAATCTAATCCAGATCACCTAAATCACCTAAATTAACTAGATCACTGCTTCAGGAGGCCAAGCCTCCCGTCCGAGGATTAGCCGTAGCAGCCTTACGCTAGTCCTTAAAGGCAAGTCTTAACAGGAACCCCTGTTCCTGGAACAGATATCCGATAACGACTTTAATATAACCCCGTTCCGGTTTTTTCGCGTATAAATATCCCCGTAGAACCCCGTAATCTCGATATAATCCTTAAAGGTAATTAGGTTATTTATAAATTTTGTAAGGTAACTAACCTTATTTTTAAATTTTTATAAACGTATTTTTAGCTTTAATAATTAATTTTCGAAAAAGGGGTCCGTTTTTTATAATAAATTAGGTATTCGGGTATTTTAAGCTTACCATAAATATAATATAACTTGGCGTCGTTATGGGTAAATTTCTGATAATATTAAATAAAGTTTCCATACCCCGTACGGAACGCCAGATAATAATGAAAGGCCGGCTTCGTTAAATATTTCAGCTTATCGGGATAACGTAAATAATATTTTAATTTTTAAACTTTATAACGTTATAAAAGTTTAATAAAAGTTATTTTTTATTACCTCTTTTATTACGTTTTATTTCGTAACTTTACCTTAAATTTGATTTATAAGTTATAACTATATGATCGTTATTAACGGTTTTTTAGCTTTAAGCCCCCTTTCGTTAGCTTATCTATTAATTCGTTTCTTTTTACACCGCAATATCTTAAATTCCAGCGTATCCCGACGTTATACGTATTCGCCGTTACGTAAAGTTTTAAATATACCTATTAAGAAAATATAATAATATTCGCCTTAATCCTTTAAATTGTTTCCGTATTATCTAAATAAACCTATATTCGTTTCCGGTTAATTTCCGATAATCTTGTAATAACGTACTTTAATCTTTTTTAAATTCTTATTATTTCCGCATCGAAAATAATAAAATAAGGGTTTAAACGTCCGTATTCTGTACCGAAAAGTTGCTTATTTTGGTAAACCGTAAAGCCGTAACCGATTTCCGTTTTATTTTACGAACCGTCCGAAAAAAACGATAACGTTTTTTAATGGCAAAGCCGCATATTAAGCTTCGAAAATTACGGTAACTTCCTTTTTGGTAAATCCTTATGTAAGATCCTTTTTCGAATTAAGTAAGTACCTCAAAGGGATTAAAATAAGTCGTTATACGGGTGGTAATATTTTTACCGTTATTTATATATTAATTTTAAGATTTTATTAATTTTTTTCTTAATATCCCTTAATAAACCTAATTAATTTAGCTTTTTAGGTTAAAAGGTGCGTTTTATTGATAATTCGTAACTTATACGTAAATCTTTAAAATATAAGGTTTAAGGCTACTTATGCTATCAGCAATCCCGAATCGCGATATAAAACGTCCATAGATTCTTTTTATATTAATAAAGTAATTTTAGTAATTAAGGTAAAAACCCGTTAGATTCTTTTTACGTACCAACTTACTTTAGCGTTAATTGTATTCTTTTTTATTTACTTAATACGTTTTTTGTATTATATTTTTGCGCCGTATAATGCCGTAAAAATAACATACGTAATTATAGCTTTCCGTAATCCGGACGCCGAGGGTCCATATTTCGTATTTATTAAATACCGTATATATTAAGTAAATTATTTTATTTTATTTATTTTTTAAGAATGTATTACTTAAATGTTAACTTTTTATTAAATTATATTTTAAGTTACTTAAGTATTAACGCTTTATTATTATTTTTCGGTTTTTTTACTAGGTAAATTATAAAATTATTGTCGATTACTACCGATACGTTATGTTCCTTTCGTATTTTAATAATATATAATAATTCGTAATTTTTTAAGGCGAAAGAAATATAGTTTTTTTCATTTTATTATAATATTTATTATATGTTCCGAATTCAAAGTTATACGTTTTTATTAAATATTTTAAACGTTTTATATAAATATAAATTATCCATATAACCGATTTTAAGTTCTGGTTTTATTATAAAAGCTTTACGAAGTATAATATATATAAAATGGGGAAAAGTAAGAAACCTTAAGGTGTACCGTATCGGACCCGGCTATAATCCGTCGTTTTAAATTCGAGCCGTACCCGGATTTTCATATCCGATAAAAAGGATTTCGTAAAACGGAATACCGGTAACTCTTAACTTTAGCGTTTTATTTTTTCCAGTAAGCGTTTTTATAATAAAATATCGCACGTTTTTTATACGTTTATCGTAATTATAAAAACCATTTATTTAATTACGAATACTTATTCCGTATTGTATACGAAAAACGTTATTAAATTTATCGCTAATCGTTTAAATAATACCTTATTATATGAGAAGTTAAAAATGTTATTCGTTAAGGTAATTTATGTTAACCGTTTTATTATTATCTTTTTTTAATTTTTTATCGAAATAGAAAAATAAGGTTATAAGCCGTTAAAACCTTGGCAACTCCTTATTTCTTTTCCTTACCTTAAGTATTATCGATACCTCGGCGTTCCGCCAAGCGGCCGGAAAGTATGTAAGTTATAACGTATTTTTAAAAACGTTTTTAACGTATAATTTAACCGATTTCCAGTTAGCGTTTAAAAACTTAACCGTAATACCGTTTATTCCGGGTAAGGTATTTAAGACCTTTATAATATAAACTTCGAACTTTTTTAAAATAATTAACCGTTTCGTTAATTTATATTTTTTAAAGGGTTATAATTTAGGTTATCGTTTATTAAAAATCATTTTAAGATTTTCGTACGTAAAACCTTAATTTTATTAAGTATACTTTTTATTATTTTATTTTTATCCGTAATAATAAAAACTTTTATTTGAATTTAAATTTATGTTAACTAATAATTTTATGAAGTTTATTGTTCGTAAAGGGCGTTTTAATAACCTTTCGCTAATAATTCTTTTTAACTTTACGGATAACCGATAAAAATTACCGATATTCGGCCGTATAATTTCGATCCGAATTACCTTAATCCGTACGTTATTTATATATTTCCGAATCTTTATAAATACGGTAAACGTTTTAATAATCTTATATTTATTATGGCACCCGGTATTTTCGGTTTACTGCCGGCTTACTTATTATTTTTATCGCTAACTGGAAAACCGAAATAATAGCTTTTATTTAAAAATCCAGCTTTTCCGGCAAGGTTATTAGGCCCGTTTTTGGTAAAAAGGTTACGCCTATTACGATTAGGTTTGCAAACTTATTTAAGTTCGGTTCGGATATCCGTAATCGGTATTATTCTTACTTTTTTTTACCTTTACCCGGAATAATTATCAAAAGCGTAAAATAATCCAATTCGGAATTAAAGTTATTATATATGGAAATCTTCATAAAGAAAATTTTAAATATAAGGTTTAATACGTACCCCATTTTATACGTAGGTTTACCGGATATGCCTATATATATCATTTCGTTAATAGGAAGCCATTATACAATATCTTTCCCCTTATTCCTTTTTTCGACTTTTAATTCGAAATACGGATGCTATATATTTTAATTACCCTTTATTAAGCAATTATCCGGCGGTATTAAATTGGTAACGTCATTAACCGTTACGTCCGTACGGAACTTTTAATACGTATTAAGCATAAGGTACTTATTAACGTTTAACCATAACAAGTTTCGAAAATAAACTTGTCGTAGTTACTATACCGTTAAATAACGTCCTTTTTAACGTAAGTTATAACCCGGGGCCTTTTTTTTCCGTTCGTCCAACTATTTATTAATACGTAAAAGCTAAATCCCGGGCAATTTTAGATTTTCGTATTTCATTTTACTTAAAACTTTTAAATTTAAATTATATTTATACCTTAAACTTAATATAATTTTAATAAAATAATATATAATATTAAATAATTGCAAATATTATACCAAATTACGTATAAATTATGTAATTTTAATAAATCGTTTTTATTCGTACGGCGCTGCCGGCGCCTTTATTTCCGTTTATTTTCCGTTATTATACCGAAAGAATAGTTTAAGTATTTATTGCCTTAACTTTTACCGTTAAACGTAAACGTAAATTGCGTTAATTAATGTTAACTATTACGATATTTCGTACCTTAAGATAAAATAAGCGATTTTTTATAATCATTTTAATAAATATTTTAACGTTTCCATTATTTTCGATATCCGTTAATTTTAACGCCATAATCGACCTTAATTCGGAATTATACGTTTTTAAAAGTATATAAGGAAGCCTGGATTTTATAAAGGTTATTTTATTATAGGTCCTTTTTTTGCCGCTAGCTCTTTAACTTGGTTACAGCTTATCGGGTTCTTTTACCATAAGTTAAGATAATTTCCCGTTTTCCGTAATCTATCCTTATTTTAACAAAATACTTTCCTTTTATATCTTTTAATTCCCGCCTTTCAGACGCTTTTTAATTCGTTTTTCGTTAACCGTATTAATTATCTTTTAATTCGCTTAAAAGCGGTCGCATAATCTTCGTATCTTATTTTAAAAAAAAGGGTTTAATAATTTACGGATTTAAAACGCCAGTTATATTTGCCTTTAAGGTATTAATTTAACTTATTTCCGTAATTATTATATTATTTAACCCGTTAATATTGGCCTTTAATATAATACCTTAAGCATTTTAAGTTACCTAATTCGGTTACCAGTTTTTTCGTTATTAATTTAAATTGCCCTTTAATAATAAAAAACTTAAAGAATTTAATTAAAATTAAAAGAAATCTTATTTAAGTTCCGTAATTAGTTATAAAATCGGGCCCGTACCTTAACGGTTTATAATTTATAAGCCGATATTTAATTTATAAGTAAGTTTTATTATAAATAACGTTTTACGTATTAATAACGTATCCTAGATTAATATAATCCGGAAGAATATACGGTACGTTGGGTATTACCTAAATATATTATTATTCCGGTAATTAAATATTATCGGCGTTTATAATTTTGCTTCAACGTTATTTTACATCCGGTTTGAAAAGTATATTCCGGATTTATTCAATAATTAATTAAATAAAACAGCCCGCATTCGTAACCGTAATATTCGGGATATCCGGCAGTTATAACCTTAAATTTTCGAACTTTTTATATATAATAATTTTTAACGTAAAATGATATTCCTTTATAAACCCGGCGTTTTTCCCTTAAATAAATAAGAATTTTATTATTCCCTTTATTAAAAAACTAAAATACGATAAAGCTAGTTTCAATAATCGATTTGGCGATTTTTATATTGCTATTTAAATTAAAAAATATTCCGATTTAACTATATTAATCCCAAGAACTTACTTACTTTTTGTTTCCGAATTAATTAATTACGAACTTAATAACCGTATAAAACCGAAAAACGTTCCGTTAAAAATCGAAAAAACTACTTTATTAAGATAACTAATAAACGTTTTAATAAAAAGTTTGGCTTTTATTTTATAATCGGTTTAATAATTACCTTTATAATTTTTAATAACTTCTTTTTTACTTTAGATTTATCTCTTTATTTCGTTAAATTAAAAAGTAATGATTAAAGTTATAATATTAAGTTAAAATCGATTAACGTCCTTTTCGTTAATAAGATTTATTACCGGAAAAGCTTAAATATTAACATATTATTTCCTTTTCTTCCGTTATAATTATACGAAATTTAAAAAAGTAAACAACTTAAGTTATTAAATATATTAAGCCATATCGTTAAGAACTTTAATTAGCTGCTATGGTATAATAAAAGCTTCCATCTTCGTCGATTACTGGTAATTATCAGCAATCGCGAGATTTTAATTTTAGTATTTTAGCTTAATTAATAGCCAATTCGCTAAAAGCGCTAAAAGTTAAAAAATTGGGTATAATGCACGCTTAAGCATTAATAGTTTTAAACGTACGGATAAAATATAAAAGAAAAGGTAACTATTACTAATATTTTTGTTGGTAATATTTAACGCCGAGAGGTTAAGCCGTATAACGGCTATCCTAAAGCCTCCCTTAGGGTATATAAGGCGTACTAAGTTAGGTAAAGCTATCTTTAACTAACTTATTTATAAATGTAAACCTATTTAGCAGTTTTTATTCATAAACGCGTCGCCGTTTCCGACGTATTAAATTATGTCTTCCCTCCTTCGTACGAAAATAATGCGTAACGTTTTCCTCCTTCCTTTAACGGAAGTTTTTAAAAGTTAAAGCCTAAATTATAATTATAATAATTAGGTATATTAGTTAGCTGTCTACCCTATATCATATACCTAAACGTATTAATAAATATAAAATCATGTTTTTCTCCTATTTTTAACTTTTTTAAAAACTCCTAAAAATACCCGCCAAATTCCTTATATCCAATTTAAAGAAAATCGCCAGCGCCCTAAGTAACCTTTACCGTTATATAATAATCGTTCCGTTTAAAGCAATATCCGGTAACGGCTTTAATATAGCCCCGTTCCGGTCTTTTCGCGTATAAATATTCCCATAAAACCCCGTAATCTCGATATAACTTTTAAAGGCGATTAAATTATTTATGAGCTCCTTTAAGTAATAAGCCTCATCCTTAAGTTTTTATGCACGCGTTTTTAGCTTTAATAGCTAATTTTCGAAAAAGGCGTTCGTTTTTTTGTAATAAATTAATAATTCGAGTACTTTAAGTTTACCATAAGTACAGTATAATTCGGCGTCGTCGTATTTAAATTTCCAGTAGTACTAAGCAAAGTCTTTATACCCCGTACGAAGCGTTAAATAATAATAAAGGGTTAATTTCGTTAAGCATTCCAGCTTATCGAGATAACGTAATTAATATTTTAATTTCCAAGTCTTATAACGTTATAAAGGTTTAATAAAAGTCATTTCTTATTACGTTTTTCGTTACGCTGATTTCGTAACCTTACCGTAAATTTAATTTCGTAAGTTATAACTATATAGTTATTATTAACGTTTTTTAGCTTTAAATTCGTTTTCGTTAATTTATCCGTTAATTCGTTTTTTTTTTACGCTATAATATTTTGGATTTTAACCTACCTTGACGTTATACGTATCCGCCGTTACGTAAATTTTTAAATATGCTTATTGGAAGGATATAATAATATTCGCCTTAATCCACTAGATTGCTTCCGTATTATTTAGGTAGACTTATATTTGTTTCCGGTTAATTTTCGGTAATCCCGTAATGATATATTTAAATCCCTTTTAAGCTTTTATTATTTCCGTATCGAAAATAAGAAAGCAAAGGTTTAGGCGTCCGCATTTTATACCGAAAAGTCGCTTATTTTAATAAACCGTAAAACCGTAACCGATTTCCGTTTTATTCTGCGAACCGTCCGAAAAGACGATAATATCCTCCGGTAGCAAAGCCGTATATTAGGCTTCGAAAATTACGGTAACTTCCTTTTTGGTAAGTCCTTATATAAGGTCCTTTTTCGAACTAGATAAATACTTAAGGGAAATTAAGATAGGTCGTTATACGGGTAATAACATTCTTGCCGTTACCTGTACTTTAGTTTTAGGATTTTATAAATCCCTTATTCCGTATCTTTAACGGTTTTAATTAATTCGGGTTTTTTGGTTAAAAAATGCTTTTTATTAATAGTTCGCAACTCATACGCAAATTTTTATAATGTAAGGTCCAGGGCTACTACCTAAGCCGTCGGCAATCCCGACTCGCGATATAAAACGTTTATAAATATTATTTTTTACATTAGCAAGATAACTATGGTAATTAAGGTAAAAGCCCGTTAAACTCTTTTTACGTATTAACTTATTTTAACGTTAACCTTATTTTTTTAAATTTATTTAGTACGTTTTCCGTATTACGCTTCCGCGCCGTATAATACCGTAAGAATAATATACGTAATTATAATTTTCCGTAATTTAAATACGGGAAGTCTGTATTTTGTATTCGCTAGATACCGTATATATTAAGTAAGTTATATTACTTTAAATTCTTTTTTAAAACGTATTATTTAAATGTTAACCTTTTATTAACCCATACCTTAAGTTATTTAAATGCTAACGTTTTATCATTATCTTCCGGTTTCTTTACCGGATGGATTATGAAGTTACTGTCGATTACCACCGACGGATCGTATTCCTTCCGTATTTTGGTAATATATAATAACTTGCATTTTTTAAGGCGAAATAAATACGATTTTCTTTACCTTATTATAATATTTATTATACGTTCCGAATTAAAAGTTATACGTTTTTATTAAATATTCTAAACGTTTTATATAAATATAAGTCGTCCGTATAATTAAATTCTAAAATCCGGTTTTATTATAAAAACTTTATAAAATATAACATATATAATATCGGAAAAAATAAGGAACTTTAAGGTATACCGTATCGGACCAGGTTATAACCCATTATTTTAAATTCGAACTGTATCCGAATTTTCCTATCCGATAAGAAAAACTCCGTAAAACGGAATATTAATAACGGTTAACCTTAACGTTTTATTTTTTTAATAATCGTTTTTATAATAAAGTATTAAACGTTTTTTACACGTTTATCGAAATTATAAAAATCTTTCGTTTAATTACGAATATTTATTCCGTATTATATACGAAAGACGTTATTAAATTTATCGTTAATTATTTAAGTAACGTTTTATCGTATTATAAGCTAAAGATATTATTCGTCAAGGCGATTTATGTTAACCGTTTTATTATTACCTTTTTTAACCTTTTACCGAAAAAAGAAAATAAAGTTATGAGCTGTTAAGACTTCGGCAATTCTTTATTCCTTTTTCTTACCCTACATATTATCGATACTTCGGCGTTCCGTTAGGTGGCCAGAAAATATGCAAATCGTAATACATTTTTAAAAACGTTTTTAACGTATAATTTAACCGATTTCCAGTTAGCCTTTAAAAACTTAACCATAACGCCGTTTATCTCGAATAAAATACTTAATACCTTTATAATATAAACTTCGGTTTCCTTTAATATTACCGTAATATTTTAAAATAATTAACCGTTTTATTAATTCATATTTTTAAAAGAAATCGTAATTTAAGTTATCGTTTATTAAAAATCGTTTTAAGATTTCTATACGTAAAGCCTTAACTTTATTAAATATATTTTTTAATACTTTATTTTTTATTTATAACGATAAAAACTTTAGCCTAAACTTAAGCTTATGTTAATTAATAATTTTATAAACTTTATCGTTTATAAAAACCGTTTTAATAATTTTCCGTTAATAATCTTTTTTAATTTTATAAATAACCGATAAAAATTGCCGATATTTGTCCGTATAATTTTAATCCGAGTTATTTTAA
Organism: Monosporascus ibericus; assembly: GCA_004154915.1. Classification (NCBI taxonomy): domain Eukaryota; kingdom Fungi; phylum Ascomycota; class Sordariomycetes; order Xylariales; genus Monosporascus; species Monosporascus ibericus. Next base: position 1,305 of record QJNU01001013.1, on the reverse strand, counting down.
TTCGTATGTTATTTATATATTTCCGAGTCCTTATAAATGCGATAAGCGTTTTGGTAATCTTGCGTTTATTATAGCGCCCGACATTTTCGGTTTATTACCGGCTTATTTATTATTTTTATCGTTAGCTAAAAAATCGAAATAATAACTTTTATATAGGAATTTAGCTTTTCCGGCGAAGCTGCCGAATCCGTTTCAGATAGGGAAATTATATCCGTTACGATTAGGTCCGTAAACCTGTTTAGGTTCGGCTTTGATATCCGTAATCGGTATTTTTATTTTTTATTTTTTTTACCTTTATCCGAGACAATTATTAAAAACGTAAAATAATTCAATTTAAAGTTAAGGTCGTTATATACGGAAGTCTTCGTAAAAAGGATATTAAAAAGGATAAAATCTAATACGTACCCCGTTTTATATATAAGCTTACCGGATATACCTAGATAAACCATCCTATTGATAATAAATTATTATACGATATTTTTCCCTTTATTCCTCCTTTCGACTTTTAATTCGAAATACGGATGCCATATATTTTAATTACCTTTTATCAGGTAATTATCCGCCGGTACCAGGTTAATAACGTAATTAACTATTACGTTCGTACGGGGTTTTCGGTACGTATTAAATATAAGGTATTTATTAACGTTTAGTTATAGTAAATCTCGAAAATAAATTAGTTGTTATTGTTATACCGTTAGGTAACATCCTTTTTTAACGTAAGTTATAATCCGGGGCCTTCTTTTCGTTCGTCCAGTTATTTATTAATACGTAAAAGCTAAATCCCGGGTAATTTTATATTTTTATATTTTTTTTACCTCAGACTTTTAAACTTAAATTATATTTATACCTTAAACCCAATATAATTTTAATAAAGTAAAATATAATATTAAGGTATTACGAATACTGCATTAAAGTACGTATAAGTTACGTAATTTCGATAATTCGCCTTTATCTGTACGGTACCGTTAATACGCTTATTTCCGTTTATTTTCCATTATTATGTAAAAAAGGTAATTGAAATATTCGCTATGTTAGTTTTTACGGCCAGGTATAAACGTAAATTGTATTAATTAATGTTAATTATTACGGTATTTCGTATTTTAAGGTAAGATAAATGATTTTTTATAATTACTTCGATAAATATTTTAACGTTATCATTATTTTTAGTATCCGTTAATTTTAACGCCATAATCGGCCTTAATCCGGAGCTATCCTTTTTTAAAAATATATAAATAAGCTTAAATTTTATAAAAGTTGTTCCGTTATAGGTTTTTTTTTTTTTTTTTTTTTTTTTTTTTTTTTGCG
>QJNU01001012.1:0-18436 GCA_004154915.1 Monosporascus ibericus | reverse complement strand
AGGTTTGTGTTTTCTGTGGGTACTTTTATGGACCTTTTGTGGGTCGGTACTTCGAGCTACAGGTTTTTGGAAAGCCCTAGCCACAGCTGCGCCGCAGGCGCAGCCACAACCTCAAAAATAGGGCCTGACCTTGGTGAGGTAACCATTACATCCGTTATTTTAATATGGAGTTCGTTAGCGAGTACCGAAAATTACGCCTAGACTTATGAAAAGGCTATGAAAAATGGGCTTACGGGTTATTATGGAGAATTTACGTGTGACGGCTGAAGGGTTTAACCAACTATTAAACCTAAGTCGTACGGTTTATGTTAGCAGCAGTGTCGTGGGAAATTAAGTAATAAGATATGCGATAGTTACGTCTGGTAATAGCAGATTGTTAAAGGTAATCTGGGTAACCAAGTTGTATTACAAGCTGGTACTATCTAGACTATAGGAGAGATAATGAGCGTATTTATATACTGATGCCATAGTAGTATGTTTGCATGGCTCGAATGGTTCGATCGTTAAGCCTGTCGAGCTAGTGGGGCTTTATCTCGAACGGCTCGATCGTCGAGCCTGTCGAGTTATTACGTGATTTCGAGTTATAAGGTACTGGGTTTTAGCGCGTTTAATTTCGGATTTGTGTTATGGCCCGATTATTTTTAAAGGAGTTAAACCCGTTAAGTTATAATACGATTTTCCTTTTTTTAGGATTTTTGCTTTCAAAAACTTTCGTTGCTTTCGGTTCGGTAAATTATTTTTTCCTTTTTTATTTTTTTTGCCATATTTTAAAATGTTAGGCCCTCCTGAAAATCTTATTTATCGTAAGATTAAGAAGAAATTCTTTTTTTAACTTTTAACTTTTTAGTTTTACCGATATGCCTGTTTACTTACGGTATATTTGTCGCGGTTATTTTGATTGCCGTATTTTATTATTCGACTTTTCCTATTACGAAAGGTATATTTCGGATTAATAGAGTTTATATAATGTTAATGGCTTTTTCTTTACTTAATTAAAGCGGTTAATTATTAATTATATAAAGGCGGAAATTGATTTAAATTAAGTTAAAAAAATTCGAAAAGGCTTAAAAAAAACTGCTTTAGTTTATATTAAAGTCCGTGGTTTTAAGACTTAAAAGAAAATATAAAGAAAGGGTATTTCGTATATGCTTGCTTGCGGTTTTTATACCCTAGAGGAATTAGATAAGTTGGAACGGTAGGAGGAATTATAAAGGCGAAAGCGGGCTATAACAAAGACTGGAATGGCCGGAATGGCCGGATCGGTATAGGTCGTTAGCCCGATTCACTGGTTTAAGCTTAAGAATGTTAATTGGATAATTTTGGAAGGTTTTAACTGGAATGCTTTTGGTTTCGGCGTTATTGGTGGAAGTCCTTTAAAAGACGCTGGATGTTTATAAGATCTTTTGTAGGTTTTTAGGTGTTTTCGGAATCGGCGTAATTCTTTTATTTTATTAAGTATTATGTTATACCTTTTCTTTTTCGTATGTTTAATAGTTTTTTTGCTTCGTATGCTGGTATATCCTTTATAACTTTTTCGTCCTATTTTGTATTAACCTTAATTATGTTTGCTGCTGATTTAAGTAAGAAAATATTAAAGATTGGATAAAGTTTAACCTTAGGTGGTAGCTTTAATTCGTAGTTATTTTTTAAAATCTTTTTGATAATCTTGTATGGACCGAAGTACTTAAAATCGAGTTTTTTGTTTGGTTTTTTTGTTTAGATGTTTTTTGGTAGTTAGATAACCCATCTTTTTTTTTTAAATGTTGATTTTTTTAACCTTTTTTAGTTATAGTATTGTTTTATCTGGTTACGTACGAATTTAAATTTTGTTTTTATTTTTGCGTATAATTGCTTAAGTTGTTCTGATATAAGGATTGCTTTAACGTTAATAGGTTCTTCGCGTGTATTTTTATAGACTTTTGGTATGAAATTAAAGTTGGCGTTTATTAAAGTCGTTTTAGTACTTTTATGATAACTGGTATTATAAGCTAGTTATGCGATAGGTAACCTTTAAACCTAATCATTTTGTTCGTAATTAATGTAATATCGTAGGTAAGTTTTTAATGTTTGTTTAGTTTCTTTTATTTATCCGTCCGTTTGGGGTCTAAATATGTTAAATAACTTGTAATTCAAACCTAATTACGTTATAAGTCTTTACCAAAATTTCGAAATAAATGACCTTTTTTTGTTTAAAATAGTTTTTGTTAATAATTTAGGTATTTTCAAAATATATCTTAAAAATGTAAGCTAATTATTTTATATCCGTATTTTTATTATATGGTAAAAAATAAGAAAGTTTAGTAAATCGATTAGTAATTACAAAAATGCTGTCGTAATGTGCGCTTATAATTAGGGTTTTTAATAATAAAAGCTTGATAATAAAATTAAACATAATTAAATCCTATGGTTGCTTTACGACTAATAATGGCTGTAGTTTTCCGTATGGCTTATATCGTCGAGATTTTACCTTATTGCATATATAACATTACTATCGTATTTTTTTCACTATTAATTTCATTTTAAAAAAGTAATAGGTACGTTATAATCGTTTTAAGGTTTTGTAAATTCCTGGGTATCCGTATAGCTAATATTTATGTATATTTCGTACTAATATTTCGTAGTATTCCTTTAGGACTTGTATCTTTTTTATTCTTTGTTTTTTAGGTAAGCTATCGTTATACTTCTGGATTTTCTGGTATAGGTTAAAGGGTGCTGCTTTAATTATTATTATCTGTCGTAATTGTAAATATCCCTTTAACGTAATATCAAAAATCTAATGGCTAACTTTGATTACTTTCTCCTTTAAGTTTAGTCTTCAATTTAACGCATTTGTTCTACCATTTTCTAATCCTTTTTAATAAATAATAACAAAACTATATTTTGCTAACTTTTCGGCGTAACGTAATTATCGTCCTGTAAGCTTTTTAATAATAGTAAAACGAATAAGGTTTTTATGATCTATATACACCTTAACTTAATAAAGATTTCCCTTAAGATAATATTTAAATTCTTAAAAAGCTTTAACGATAGCTATAAATTGTTTATCGGAAATACCATAATTTAACTTTATTTTCTTTAATTTGTAAAAATAAAAGGCGATAAAATATAAGTTACCTTAATTATCGTAATATCCAGCTATTACGCTTAAAGTATAATCCGAAACGTTAATTTTAAGCTTAACTGAACGGTTTAGGTTATATATAATTATTATTAACTTATTAATAATTACGTTCTTGATTTTTTAAAAGGTTTCTTTTATTTTTGTTATCTACTAAAACTCGTTTCCTTTTCTTATTAAGTTTAACAATAATGTAACTATCTTACTAAAGTACCGAATAAACTTCCTATAATAATTAACAAATCCGAAAAAAGCTTAACGTCTCCGACCACTGAACGGACCAAACCAGTAAGGGGACCGTTTTTTAACACCTCGCGACAACAAATTCAAATTAAGCAACCATAATGGATTAAATCAGTTCTAACTAATCGGATTCTTTTTCGCTAGACGTATTTACAGCTTCTTTATAAGTACGCGCATTATGTCCGGGCTTGCCGCAAATGCCACACTTCCGTTCTTTCGTCTTAACCCTCTTACGACGACTATCTTTAGCCGTTGTTAGCTGCATTCTTTTATTACCCCCTTCCTTTTCGGCCAAAAGAGCTTATCCTTCCCGTATAATAAATGTCCCTCCTGCTTAAAAACGTTTGTTTTTGGTCTTCTGACGTTTACTTAAAATGTAGTTCGTTTTACGCAATTGGGCGGTTTTTTCCTGAAAAAAAGCAACTTCGTACAAAAGTAATAAATTACTTTTCGTCAAAAGATTTACCAATTCGATTATTCTTGTTGGCGAGCTACCTTAATAATTTCTAATCTTTATAAATAACGTCCTTATTTTGTTGCTTCCCGGATATTTCTAAAGATTTTCGCGGGAGGGGAAAAAATAAAACCGGCGGAGGTAAGCGGGAAGACGGTCGGTATAGGTATAACTAAAGGAATTTCCAAATCGGATAAAACGTTATTAAGACCGACTAAAATAAGTCCAACTTTTTAAAAGCCGGATTTAATATTATCGGACGTTATAACAATTTTAAACGCGTCGTAAAAGCCGAAAAGGAATTTTTTGTTTCGTGATATAAGTATGATAACGTCGTATCAAATTCTCGATATACAGCGAATAGGTACGTTTTAAAACAAAAAAGCAGGATACGTCGAAAGGTTAAAGCCGATAAAAGGAATACGCGGGTATATAAAAAGTAATAACGCCGTTATTTACGTAATATTTTTCGAATTCGATCGAAAAATAACTTTCGTAGCCGTCGAAAATAAAAAAACGTTTGGTTCCTTTCGTATGCGTTCGTATATGCTTATTAAAGTATTAAATCCATTCTAAACTTAATTCGTTTGTTATTTAACTATTATAACTTATATCGAACTTTTAATCGGATAGCAATTAATATTTTCAATATTAAGAACTAAGGTAATTTTTTCCCGCCATAATAATAAATGGCAATAAAGCCTAACACTACAAATTAATAACTTATATCACTATAACCTATTCCCGATTCCTTTATTACGTTTACCTAGGTTTTCCACGTCTTTTAATACTTATAATTACCATATCCGATGCCATAAAAAGCCTCATTAAGACGTCCGTTTCGTCGAAGTTATAAATATCTTTTTTTACGATGCCGTACTTTACGATTATAAGCCTAATAAATTCGAACTATTTGCGGAATACCTTTAGATCTTCGCATAATTCCTTTTAATAATCGATCTTCCGATTTAAACGCGTTTAAAGCTTTTTTTACCGTCGTACAAATCTTCGCGCCCAGTTAACCCCAACGCGTACCTCGACGCGTTAGGTAAGCAGCAAATTCGTTATATCTTTAACATATTAAAGCCGGATAGGAAACATTCGCGTATTAAGGTTAAACATTTGGTCGATAATCGATTTCTCTTCGGTGGGCGTCAAATTTTACGAAGGATAGATAATATCCGTTCGGGCGCATTTACCGTAATATCGGGCCTTTAAGGTTATTTTGGCAACTTTATATATAAAACTAAATGTCGTATAATTAAGTTTCGGGTTTCGTTTCTTAGCCTGAATAACTAGGTTCATTCTCGCTTCTTTAGTAAGTCGTTCCATATTATTGGTATTAAAAAATAGGCAATTAAAGTTAAGTAATTGGAATGTTTACAAAATTGGTCCGCTTACTGGTTTGGTCCGTTCAGTGGTCGGAGACGTTATACTTTTTTAATTATAATAAACGTCTTTTATTCCTATACTACAATAATCTTTTTAGGGTCCATTCTAATACATCCTGGAATAATGATATATCTTAAAAATTCCACTTTTTGCGGATAAAACTAGCTTTTTTTTATATTAACCAGTAAGTTTGCGTCCTATAAAGCTTAAAAAATCTTATAAACGTATCCTGCATATTCTTTTTCGCTTTCCGAATAAATAAGAATATCGTCGAGGTAACAAACAACGAAAATATCTAAGTATTCCTTAAATATATAATTAACCATTCGTTAAAAGGTTACTGGTACGTTCGTAAATCCAAAAAGCATAACGAAATACTTAAAAAGTCCGTACTTTATTTTAAAGGTTATTTTCTATTCGTATTTTAATTTAATACGTATTTAATTATATCTTTCTTTAAAATCTAGATTTAGAAACCACTTTACTCCATAAAAACGGTTTTTTATCTTGCTGATTAAAGATAACAAGGTCCTATTTTTAGCTCTTATATCGTTTAACTATTTATAATCGATAATTAAGCGTAACCTTTCGTTCTTTCTTAATACGAAAAACATAAAATATCCGGCTAATAAACTAAAACGTCGTATATAATCTTTTCTGAGTTTATTTTTAAGGTATTCGCGTAATACTTATAATTCTGTCTCGTTAATGTTATAAATCGGATAAAATCTGGTCGATATTCCTTTTTTAAAAACTATCTTATAATCCTATTCGTTATATGCTAATAACTTTGTCTCGAATTTATTTCGAAATAATTATTTATATCTATGGTACTATAAAAATACGTTAACCATTATTTTTGGCTTTAGGGGCTGATGCTATAAGTAATCGTTTATCTTTCGTAACTTAACTTTAATAATAACGATAATACGTCGTATTTTTTTATAATACCCTTACTCTTTTTTATATTTTATTCCTATAAGTAGTAAGGTTTTTATCGTATCCTTATACCTGCATTTAATGCCATCATCGATCAAATATTAAAATCTTTTCGTATCTTTTTTCCTATCGAAAAGGTATAAAATAAACTTTACCTAACTAATTACCCAATCGATTAAAGGGTTATACTAATATAACCATAATTTTCCGAAAATTATGTCGTAATTCCTTAACGGAACGATATCAAAATTTGCTATTTAATTTCGTCCTTTAATAAAAATCTCAAAATAATTAATCTTACAGTTAATCTTTCCATTATCGTAAGTAAATACTTAACCTTTTACGTTTTCGGCGATATAAAGTTCCATCTTTTCCTTCCATAGTAACCTAAGTTAATTAATTACATCCGGTATAATATAATTACCTCCTATTACTCCGCAGTTTATAAATACGGTAAACTAATAAATTCTAATTCTTACTTTTAAAATAATAAGATTATTCTTAACTTTTATCGTCATACATAAAGCCCCTCTAGGAAGCTCCTGCTAGCTTCTTAAAGTTTTACCATCCTACGGCTTTTTTATAGGTAACGTCTACCTTTTAAATCATCCTTCAACGCCTCAATACGTTTTTAATTCTGCTAATTAGAGGTCTATAATTACTTTAACTATGCTTTCTATCGGCGTAGCTAGCCTTTAAATAAAAGGACTTACGTCTGGAAATCTTCTTTACTAATATACTTTAATTCGGAATCTTTTTACCCCTTTTATCGTACTTAAAACTGGACGTCGTATTACCTTATATTCTTATTTCGCTTCTAAATCTCTATCTAAATCTTTCGTCGTTCCTCCGGACCGTCCGTAAAAGTTAATCGAAAGTTTTTTAAATTATCGATTACCTCCAAAAATACCTTCATAACGGTTTAATAAATCCATTCGTTTTTTATCTTATAATCGTACCATCCGAAATAATATATAAAGTCTTTATCAGGGCAATTCTTTCCTTCTGGCTAGCTTAATATTACCGTAATAACGTTAATAATATCATTTAATGCGTAAATTCGTAATCTTCTATACCATTGTTAATCTTTAAAATCCTTTCCGGTTTGGTTATAAAAGTTAAATCCTTACTTATACATCCGTATAATTCGCTTTGCGATATATTACTATTCTTCTATATATATTAGGCAATAAATACGCCTGTAATAAATAGCATAAAGTTTTCCGTATCGGTCTAACTATTTTAATAATAAAACTTTATCCCAACCTTAATATTCCTTAATCCATAGATTTAATTCCAACTATTCGTACCGTTATTACCGTTTCTATTAAAAACGGGAAAATAGCTTATTTTCTGTAAGCTCCTTCCATCAGTCGTATTCCTTTAACCACTGGGCCATTATAAATCCTGTCGTAAAAGCTAATTATTCCTTCTAGAATCCCTATTATACTTCCTTAAGGGGGTTATAATTATCTTTAACTTTAATTATATTAATCGGCTTATTATTACTTTTATTATGTTAAGGTAGTCTTTAAAAAACCGGTATTTAAATATTTTATTATTATCTTTTAAGCTTCCTGTATTAATAAGCCTTATATCCCATCTTATTACAGTTATAATACTAAATCTGGCGTTAATCCTGTTACTATATTAATCTTATCTTTATAAATCCAGATACTATTCCATGGGATATATTAATTCCTTAGAACGTACTGGTACTAAATAAATACCTTAATTTATTATTCTGCCGGTCCTTAAAATTTCGAATCCTCTAAACGTACTATCGGTCGTCGATTTTAACTACCATAACGATATAATCCATTAATATTTCGGGGCGTTTATCCTTAAATAAATCCCTTTAAACCTTTTCCTTTAAGCCGTTAAAAAATGTAATTATTAATACTTTTTATCCTTGATTAATCTTTAATACTAATTAAACGAAATTATTACCGTATCTAAAAGCTAATCCTTTTTACTTTAAATTCTGAATCTTATTTTCGGCCTTTATCTTTTTATTTACCATTCCAAATACCTTTTTAAGTTTCTTTCGAATCGTTTATAATCGTTGTAAATTATCGTAATTTCTGTAAACCTTTATTCCGGGGGTTTGGTAACCTATTTACAAAGGACGGGCTTAAACTAAATAACCTTGTTTCCGGTTAATTATCTTATAACGAATTAAATTCGAAAAGTAAACGTTACAAGCCTGATTAAGAAGTACTTAAAATATGCGCGATATTTTATAAAAAACTATTATAAGTTGGTGATAATTCCATTAAAAAAGTCGGGCTTAATAAGTTTTAAAGCTTTTCCGTCTTCCTTACCGTAAGCTACCTAAGCGGGCTATACTGGTTAAACTGGCTGCACTAATTATGCTGGCTGCGCGGGCTGCTTTTAGTTAACCTATCTAACTAATTCGACTTTCTAGGCCTCTAGCTAATTACGGGTTTCCTTAAATATATTAGTAAATACGGTTTTATCGTTAAAAAGTTACGTAATTACGTTAATTAAGCAATCTAATCGTCGTAAAGCTTCCTTTTAAAAGATACTAAGTTAAATCTTTTTATTATCGGAACTTATAATATTATTTTTTAAAACTTCGAAAGTTACTTTAAAGGCGGGCTGTTTATTGGACGATATAATATTAAGAATATTATTAAATAAAAGTTTATAACGTATAACGGCTAAAAGGTTTAAGTAATTATTAAACCTAAGTCGTACGGTTTATATTAATAATAATGTCGTAAAAGATTAAGTAATAAAATATGCAATAATTACGTTTAATAATAACAAATTATTAAAGATAATTTAAGTAACTAAATTATATTACAAACTAATACTATTTAAATCATAAAAAAAGTAATAAGCGTATTTATATACTAATACTATAATAATATATTTGTATGGCTCAAATAACTCGATCGTCTAACCTGTCAAGCCAGTAAAGCTTTAGCTCGAACGGCTCGATCGTCGAACCTATCGAACCAGTAGGGCCTGGCTCGAACGGCTCAATCATCGAGCCTGTCGAGCCATCACGTAATCTCGAGCTACAAGGTACTAAGCCTTGGCGCGCTCGACTACGGACTTATGTCATGGCCCGACTGTCTCCAAAGGAGCCAAACCCGTTAGGTCATAACATTACGGGAATATGATGGATACGAATAATAAATGGCCCTTATTAATGTTACTATAAAAACATCTAAAATATATTAGTTAACCGCCCGATAACTTTCCCGGATTAAGGCGGGCTTTGATCCATACTCCCATAAAATAACGTAATAAAAATTATATAGCCTTACATACGTATATAAGGCCTAATATAATATTACGTTATAATTTTTTGGATTAACGGTTATTAATGCAGGTTAAACTATAAAATTATTTGGGCCGGAAGTAAGGGCACCGGATATAAAACATAGGTAAGCAAATTTGCCGTCATAATAAAAGGCCCTTATTAAGAGGCCAGCCGAAAGCAGGCACTTATACAAAGCATAAATTCTATCTTAACGATAAGTTAATCGGATTAACCGCCGGCCCTTACGGCATCTACTATCAGATATAGGGGACATTAGTTGTATTGTTATATTATGCTAGATACGTGTGCTGTCGTACGCGTACCGCGTTAAGTAGCTTAGCTACGGAACATGTATGGGCCGATCAGTAGGTGACCTTTCCGTATATGGGGTGCGCTACGCACCCCCCAGCTAGCTGACACACCCCCTCAACGCCTTAAAGCATTTACAGCGTTAATCGTCACACTTCATCACTTTTTAAAGCTACAGCTGTCCATTCCACCTCTTCTCCGGCGATTAAATCCTCCTGATTAGCCAATTCCTTATCTAAAATAACCCTTAAAGTTTTCCTCCGCTAATCCAGGGCTTTTATGACTCCCATTAATCCTAGCTGCTTTCTAAAATGCCTAAAGGTTTCTCGTAACAGGGCTTTTAATCAGTCCATCAGCTAACATGTCACCCGTAAGTATATAGTCCACTCTAATCAGGTCCCTTTCTACTGCCTTTCGTAGCCAGTGGTTATGTATATCCACGTGCCGTAGCTTTGTCTATAAGAAGGCGACGTCGGCGTTAATTAGCCGTATCGTCTGTTAATTATCGCACTACATATTTAACGGTCCTACGTCCAGGCTAATTCTTAGCTTTTTGATCAGTCGAAAGGTAAATAAGGTTTCTTTTATAACTTAGGCAAGAGATAATAACTCCATTTCGGTTATAAAAGTAATCACTATATCTTACTTATTTACCCGCCATCCTATCACTCCTCCGAACAACTTCATAACGTAAGTTTAGGAATTTTTTCGGTCGATCGAATTATTTGCGAAAAAGGCGTCGCTTTAAGTATGTATCAAATTTTCGCTACCGAACTGCAACGCTAATATCTTGGTATCGATCAGGTATAATATGATTATTGGCAACGTTATAATGTACGTTGTTAAGGTTTTGGTTAAATCGTGCGAATCGGGATATTACAAAGGATATATCAGGTCGCATATTAACTGTAACGTATAAAATAGAACCGATCTTTTTTTGGTATCTGTTAATAAAGCCTGGATGGGCCAGATCAGGATTCGGCAATAACTCAACGTTAATTATTGGCGTTTCTAAGAAATTATTCAAACCTTTTTTGGGATCTAGGTTAACCAGCTTGTTTATAAAGTCGGATTAGGATAGTTAGAATTTTCTATTAGGTTTATTTTTAATTATTTTAATGCCGAGGAATTACTATAAGTTCTTTCCCCCTGTAAGGGTATACCGTTCCTATATCTGTTAAATCAACTAATCGACAAGGTTCTGATGCTTCTTGCTATACGCAGCGACTATGTTGTCGACGTAGAAAAATAAAAGCATCCCTTGACGAAGGAAATAATATGGTTTATAAGGAATGGGGCTAAGTTTTAAATCCTTAAATATGTTGGTAAAATCCTTTTACCAAAACAAAGGGGATTTCTTTAATCCATATAATACCTTTCTAATTAGGAATATCTTGCCACGTTATAGATATCCTAAGGGCGTCTTTATGTATATTTTATAAGGTAGGTTTGCGTTAACGAAGGCGTTTACAACGTTATATTACTTAAAATTTAGGTTAAACCTAGCCGTAATAACGATTAAAGCTCGTAACGATTTTTTAGCGAATGTAAATATATCGCTATAAACGTTCTTAAGTTGTTAATTATCTCGTGTAATGAGACGGGTATTCACCTTAGGACCTGTTTCCCTTTAGCAGAAAACTGATTAACGGTTTCCCAAGATTTCATTTTTTTTATAACTTTGTAAGTGAGCCAATTTGGCTTTACGAAATATCTTCCTTAACGGGTGTATATTTAGCTCTTTATGGCCTCGTGGCGGTGGCGGTAGATTTTGTTTATATACCCGGCCTTGCGATTTAAATAACGGTCTTATTTTTGGTATATTAAAACCTTTCCGATTAGAGTGGCGCGTATTTCGGGTTTTTATTTGCTTTAAATTTTCGTAGTTTACCGGCCGATTATCGATCGTATTAATAAAATGGGCTAATCATTTTGCGTTAAACGCGGCTTTTTATATTTTGTAATCGTACCGATAACCGTTATTTCGATACGGAACGTACGGAAAGCTTACGTCTTTAACCCGTAAAATGCCTTCGTTTGTTACCGTTACTTTAAGTTAAATAGCGTAATAAGAACCTAAGGTTGCTTTTATTTTTTTCCGTCGGTATAATAATCGTAGCAGTTATTAAGGCAGACGTTGGTGGCGGTAATGGTTTAGAGGACGGTAATGGTTTAAATATAACGGTCGTATAAGGATAATTAATTCTTTACAAATAAACTTGTTTTTCCCCATCCCGTACGTTAATTACGCCGATGTTACTTTAAAGTTAACCTTTTTAACCAACCGGTAATTAAATTGTTCCGTTTAAATCTTTATTTTTCTTTTATATATGTATTAGGTAATTATTAACCTAAATAGGTATATGCATTTATAGGAATAGATTCTTATTGATTAATAGGTTCTAGATTTCATAAATGTTCGTAAATCGATAACCGACGAAAAAGTTAATCTAAACCTTAAGATTTAACTTTTAAAGTTTTTATTTTCTTTTTATAACGGTGGTCGTTATAACATAAGCCATATAGTTATAAGCTCGACGGTGGGCTTATTAAGGTTTTTGATTAAGCATTATAACGCCGTTTTTATACGTTAAGTAAGTGTAATAGACCTTATATGGAGTTTGTTAAAAGAGAGAGTATTTAGGAGTACGGTTGTATAGATATATTGCCGCTTTAAAAATGTATACGATTAGAAACGTAGGTAACTTAGCGTTACTTCGTATTATAATCGCTTTTTTTTTGATTATACCTTTTAAACGTTTTACACCCCCGTTCTAAGCCTAGATATATAATGCTAAAGGTTTAAGTTTGATATTAAAAGGAGGCGATTAAAGCATATCCCGAAGTTAATAATTCTTTAAGATTTTGTTATCGCATTCGATTATTTATAAGAAAACCTTCTCTTAGTTCTTTAAAACTCCTAGGTATCGAAATGCCGTGATTAACGGTTAATAGGTTTAGTTTCTTCCTGATCAGGGTTATTTTGATTAATAGGATCCGCGGGAGTCCGGTGGAACATAAAAAGCGTTACCTTAACGTTTTTTGATATGGATAATTAATAGGTTATAGCTTAGTAGTTTAAAAGGTTAGCTACTACCTTTTAATAATTAATTGTACCGTTATTAATCTTAGCCTTTTTTATTATCTGGAAGGTAGTTGTCTAAATCTCCGTAATAAAAGCCAGAGCTGTACTTAGGTCGTTGACTTATATTACCGTTATATTCGTTTTTAGGACGCTGTATCGTTGCTTCTGGGTCATAATCTTTTTCCACTTGACGATCCACTTGTTTAACCTCTTACCTAACTTCGAGGTTTATTTTAGCTACTTTCGTAAGTTTTTCCCTAAGGAAAGATTTGTCTCCTTAATCGCTGAAGATTTAGATTTCAAGACTTATTTTGTAAGCTTATTAATCTTTTTGCAAAAGTTTTCGTACTTCCGATTTTTATAAGTATATGTCGCGAAGTTTTAAGTATAAGCTTATTTGCCTTCGGTAGTCATCTTAAAAGTATTTATCGGATGGCCCGTTCGATCGACCTTTTCGACATATATGGTTCCTTCAGAGGATGAACTAATCGTTCGCGTCGTTATTTAACGAAGTAATTTTTTTGGATATAAAGCTATCTTAGGTTTCGTAGGTTTGACAGGTCATGGATTACCTTAATCCGGGTCGATATAACGCCAAATATTAAGTGCGTACGTTCTGGATTAGAATTCGCCTTTGAAGCGATCCTAGTCCTTAAGTCCTTTATAGATGACTAAGGACGTCGACGGTACGGTCGTTATTATTATTATTAAAATATATGGATAATTACCGTTAATATACAGCCTATATCGTTTTAGTAACAGCTGATCAATTAATATATACGTAAATTAAGCGAATGAGACTTTTAATTATTAGATATAGGGGACATCAGTTGTATTGTTGTATTGTGCTAGATACGTGTGCTGTCGCACGCGTACCGCGTTAAGTAGCTTAGCCACGGAACATGTATGGGCCGATCAGTAGATGACCTTTCCGTATATGGGGTGCGCTACGCACCCCCCAGCTAGCTGACATCTACGGCTTAATAAATTCTGGTTACGGATCAAAAAGAATTAATAAAATAATCCATTCCCTTAGTTCTTTCAACCGTATTCGGCCGTCCATAATTCGCGGTTACGCTCCGTAGGGGAAGCTATAGGGCCTTGCAGGCAATATTTTTTGGCAGATAATTAGCTAACCTTAACGGGTATAAACGCATAATATGGCGCATATATAGTTAGTTTATAGGATAAGGTTTTCGGGCAAAGCCCGTCGGGGATATCTGGAGTTATTAGTTTTAAGATATGGCTTATTTAGTTAAGCAAGTATCACTTTCGGGGTGAAAGGGGTAACGTTATGGCCCTATAATACAAAATAGGTGGCCTTATGCCTGGACATAGCTATTGCTGTCATACTTTCGAACGAGTTATCTGCAACCAACTAATATCTTATTTATCGTTAGCGAATCCCCGGCCTTACTTTAATGCCACCCCGGCAGCCCCATTACTTACTTTAGGTTGTAAGGATTAAAACGTTTTAGGTAAAAGATTTATTATTAATTAGTTATTCGACTCAACCTGGCCTTATGGACCTTATTATAGCCCAACCTAAATATTAAGTTCATCTGGTATTTTATACCAAAGCTTTATCGTAACGTTCCCATATAAATCCACAAATTAATATACCTTATTTCCCGCAATTACCGGTACGATAACGAGCTTAAACTTGCCTTTATTCCTTTAGTTAAGCCATCTTAGCATAAGGTCCATTATTAGGCGCGTTGCTTTAGTTTATAAAAATGGCCGATATACCAGAGCAAGGAGTTTACCATTACGTTCCGTAAACCTCGGGGATATAAATCCATTATTACGTTCCGTTAACCCTAAAAATAATATTTTCGGGCGTTAAAAGCTACGGGTTAACGCCTGCGTAATAACTTAACGTTATTATTATTATAAAACGGTATACGTTTATAATCTTTACGAAAAGATTTCTAGATCCGGAATAAGATGGGCGACTAAAATCGCCATATACGGTATGATTGTGCAAGGTAATAGTACTAGCCATATTATCACGGTTATATACCTTAGTGGATAATTAAGATTCATAGTTATAGTCGTTACCTTTGGCGAAATAACGTATACTATTATAATGTAAGTATTATATTTAATTTTTAATAATAATAGGCGGGTGGTAAATAATAATAAAAATAAAAAAACATTTACTAAATTAGATTGATTTTGTTATAGCGTACATTTTTACTTTTACAGTTTATATACCCGTTACGTAATTTTATATGGTGGTATTTACGACGTTTGGGTTTTAGTGGTAACATTTTCATGCGGGATAGAACGATATTAAAATAGCTTGGTTAGTAATAAAGCTTTATGGGTTTTAATCTTATTCTTAAACCATTTCATAAGCTTTTTAGCCTTTTTAGTTATTAATAATAAATAAAGCAGCGGAATTAAAGCAAGAATTATAACCGAAAATGCCGTACAGCTTGCCATAAATATTATTATATTATATTGATCGGGTATTACGTTTCGAACAGTTTATATGGACGTATACGTAAAAGGACGAACTTTATAACTCTCGGTTCAGGTAATTTATTAATATTGTTGGCGATTAAATTATACGGCACCTTGCAGCTTCATATTTACTTATCTATACTTACGTATTAATTTCGTTTTCTTATGAAATAACGGACCTTATTCCATAAAGAAAAGGGATACCCGGTTTACGATTTATTGTTACATACGGGACTAGAAGGGAATATAGAAGGATTACATAATCCGGATGTTACGTTATTTATCTTTTATATAATGCTTTAGCTAAATCGGCAGGTTCCACCTATTACAAGATACGCGTTGGCCCTTACATATAAGCTTTCCTATAATATGTTACCTTAGACGTATTTTTTCTAAATAGTTTTTATTTTTAAAGCTTGCAAAGTTTTATAGTAAGCCGTAGGTAGTTTTAATATGTACGCGGTAAGTCGTAAACCTTTTGTAAAGGCGGCAGCCATTATAAGCTTTCTAAACTGGTATATATGCATTTCTTTGTCCGTTAATGAACTTTATTATGTCGTATATGCTTGTTGCGGTTACGCCTGCTTATGGTAATATAAGCCGGATATCTTATTATAAACGGGAAACCTAAAATTTAATAAAGCTAAGGATTGATTAATATGATTGCCATTATGCCGGCATTAAATAAGGGTATAATTAAGGACCGTATATCCTTTATAGGCAAGGTTCTTTTTTATCCTGTTAATTCGTACCCTTTAAAGGATATATCCCGTATATTAAAGGTAAAATAAATCGGCAATCTTTTACTTTTACGACCAGTAGTTACCTTAATATATTCTGCCACTTTAGTAAGAATCGAAGGATATTTGTGGCGGGTTTTCGTATTTTAATATACCATTACTGCTAAGGCTCCGACCGGGCTATGATATCATATTTGTGTTATCTTTTTGCGTACCTCTTTAAATATTAATTATTACATATAATAAAACGCTTTATTAGTATAATACGGGCCGAGCTTAAGGTATAAAACCACCCGACCAAACGAATTTATACCTATAAGCGACCTTATCTATATAATATTATAGGGTATATTTAAATCGTTTTAATGAGGCTTAATGTATTAATATTTAACTATGGTAAGGTTGGAACATAAGGTTGCATTAAATTATCCGGTTTTACTTATTCCCCCTGTATATATCGGGGCACCAGGAACGTATACCCGAATTGAATTTACCTCCGGAATGGCCCACTTTTTTCCATGCAAAAAGAAATATTTATATGCTAAACCTATTACGTATAAATTTAAAATTTTAAGATTAATCGGAATTAATAACTTTAACCTAACATTAGAACGGCTACTATAGCATTTAATATTCGACCTTAGTTAATAAATTATCGTAAGAATCTTGTTACTTAAACAAACTCAAACTCTTAATTAATAATATAACTACCAGGCTGCAGGTTTACCCAGGGTAAAGATTTTTATAAGGTTTCGTAGCTGCCCAGACGATACTTATTGTTTATTATTAGTTCGCCAGCTTTGTACCGGCTAATACGGCATTATAATGTTCATATATATAAATCTTATATAATTATTTCAATAATTATATTCGAATAAATCATATAGTTTTAAAGCTTTACTATCCCCATTCATCTTAAGTTCGTTATAACTTACCGTTTAAATAACTCCGTCGGTACAATATAATTCGCCTTACTGTGGTTTAATATATCCAATAAACGTACCTGCCGGTTATAAATACCGAACCCTTCCGAAATAGCACTTTTACCTGGTTATATCCTTCCGGGAACCCTGGTTTATTTATTAACGATAATCGTCTTAAATTCGATAAAACGTTAGCAAGGATTAAAGTAAGCGGCGTCCGGAAGCTTAGTTTGCTGTAATTTAATTGGTGGAAATTTTTGGTAAAAGTTATATTAAAACGTAAGTCCGTGCAACGGTTTATATCCAATCTTTTACTTATTAACTTGTTCCCGTTATACAATGTAAGCATGAATATCGTCTTATATAAGGTCGAGTTTATGATAATACCTTCCTTATTAATTTAACATTTTCTATTAACGTTATTTATTTGGTTACATATTAAAGCTACTACTTAATATTATAAAAGCAGAAATTACGCTTCCTTCCATCTCGTATTACGGTTAGATTAATCGTAAGGAAAAGTTACATAAAATATGGAAAATATAAATTGTTATTAGTAATTAGGGCTCTAAATAGCGACGGTTAAAAAGCTCGATATAGTATAAAAGCCCCGGAATAACGTTATTCCGGGCTGCTTTTAGTATAAATAACTAAGCAGCTACCCCCTATTCTGCGACATCCGGGATAATATTCAACGCATTATTTTCTTTTATAACGGAATTAACCATCTCCAGATAATAAAGTCCTTTTAATACAACTTTTCCTCTCTTTATAACAATCCCAAAACTGGGATTAGTAAAATGGCCCCAAATTGCCTTAAAACTTAGGTCGCCGAACAGAAGCTTATAAATTCCTTTTACCTAATGTTTTTGATAAGCAAAATCCTCTAATTTAAAAATATATCCTTCGAATCTTTTGATCGCCTTATTTACCTACTTAAGTTAAATACGGAAAAATGAAATTAATTTACGTAGTTGGCTAATTATAACGCGCATTTTTTCAGGTATATCTATTTGTTAAAGGATGCTATCATATAGTTAAAGGATGTTCTTATACTTACGATAATCGATTCGTATTTTAAAAAAATCGGGCGAGGTTCCTTCGTTAGACTTATTACTCGAATTGGGGGCAACTAAGCCATTATCGATATCGTCGCTAAACAAAGCCTAAGAAAAAAGTTTTAAAGGAAGATTCTTATAGGAATTCGCTTTATAACCATGAAGGTTTTGTACAGGAAATAACCTGGTAAATACTAATACAAGTTATAAACATTTTTAAGCTGCCTTATATCAGGTTCCCGTTTTTGTGATTCCGGTAGGCACCGAAATATATGAAATTTATCGGTTTGTGCGTTATTATAAGACAGCGATAGCCGTTTTCCGCTTACGTACTAAAAACGAATAACTGGAGGTTATAATACGAAATGGCATTTCCTACTTTTATCTAGGATTTTAGGACGAGCTTAATGT
>QJNU01001011.1:0-18519 GCA_004154915.1 Monosporascus ibericus | reverse complement strand
CGACCATCGAGATCAACACGGCTATCATCTGCCCGAGCCTCGCCACCTTGAGGCCCTTGGTCTCGCGTACATTCCCGAGGCTGCTCGAAACGCTTAACAAATCCAAGCGAGCAACGAACCCCTACCTTTCCGGAAGCCATCATCTCTCCACAAGAAGCGGCCACTCGAGGAATTTGAGAGTGTCGCGAACCAATCAGACCACATCCCAATCGGCCACGTGTAGCGGGAGTACGGAGGAGATTTTAGAAGAAGGTGTAGAGTGGAATAATCTGGATGAGATGGATGGGAAATCAGGGATGAGCAACGCGCAGGCCATTGAAACAGGTAGAGAATAAGATAATAGGCCCGATCGACAACATGGAAGAAGCTGTGCGTTCTCTACAAGTTTTAAGATGCTTAATCTTAGGACGGCTCCCTGCAAAAAGGAAACCGCAAACTTATCGGTCCCTTTTGCCGTTACTCATTTCCCATGTCTTAGCATTTTGTTTCCTCGTTTCGGGAATCGGGCATTGCAAAATAGAACACAAAGAGTCTGAAGACTTGATATCGTTCCCTATGTGCCATGGCCTGGCCTGGCCTGGTCCCGAAAGCCAGCCTGATATTCGGACTGTGCGGCATATTTGGCCTTGGTCTCGTCCACGTTGTCCCTGCCGCAGACGATGGGCATCAGGTGACCGTGGTAATACTAGGCTATTGATTTCGATCCACGGCGCCCTACAGGGTCTGGCAGCAGCGCGAGCTATCGGACGCCAGAAGTGCCTGTTCGTCTGCTTGGACAATACGTCGGTGATGGACCGGCTGAACGGGGACCCGCCGGAGTTATCACAGACCATCTTTTTCTGTTTTCAGGAATTATAACGTTACACGAACCAGGGTCATTATTAAATCGATCCCGGGACATAAAGATGTCGAAGGTAGTGAGGCGGCTGATAAACCGGCGAAAGAAGGTGTCATGCTCGAATCCGAGACCACGGCTATACCTACGATCGTAGGTAAAGCGGGATCTTAAAAATAAAGAAAAGAAGGAATCCAGAAAGTGATAGGAGGATTAAAACATCATGTGCAACGGAACCAGCTAAATAATGGCATCTATCAGTCTTTGAGTCCCGGCCTAGGGACCTCAAGTCAGAGTGCCTTCAACTACTCCATGCCGTCAAATATCCCCATGCCGCATTACCGGTTGTTGCCATCAATAGCAGGTACCACAATCCCAATAACAAGCCACCCGTCAACTTTTATCTTCCCAAGGGTAAGCTGGGGTGACGCTACCACTTCGGATTTCAATCATGGGCCCGCCCAAAAGCCAGGCGGGATAATATCAAATCGGGCACATAATGTAGAGCTATCGCGGGTGCAGTCTAGGATTCGCGAGACCGACATTGCTTCAAATGCAGAATTCATCAGCAAGCTAACGAATTTAACGCCGTCAGGGCTAATCCTGGAGGAAGGGAAAACCACGATCGTACCCCAAAGACAGGCCGGGCGTTACGATCTGACGTGACATGACGCTACCATTCATAAACGCTCCCAAGAAAAAGGCCGTTCGTAGGCTTGCATGGGAAGAGAAGGCTTTCAGTCGGTAGACCCACTTATGACGAATTATCGCATCTGCCATCCTGGCATCGGGTTCCATGGCAGGTACGGTAGTTCGACGAAGTAAGCCGGGGGCCTGGTTTTACAATATCTATGTCGACGACGCTCCTTTTCTGCCAATATCATTCGATTTGTTTGTTTGTTTGTTTGTTTTTAACGCCAGAGGAAAGCCGCTACGCGGCTTATCCCAGAGCCTCCTCTAGGGCGTATAAGCGTGCTAAGCTAGGTGAATGTGACGGCTGGTCGGTTTAACCAACTATTAAACCTAAGTCGTACGGTTTATGTTGGCAGCAGTATCGTAGGAAACTAAGCAATAAGGTATGCGATAATCACGTCTGATAATAGCAGATTGTTAAAGGTAATCTGGGTAACCAAGTTATATTACAAGCTGGTGCTATCTAAACTATAAGAAAGGTAATAAGCGTATTTATATATTGGTACCATAATAGCACGTTTGCATGGCTCGAATGGCTCTGTCGTCGAGCCCATCGAGCCTGTCGAGCCTTGCGGGGCCTAGCTTGAATGGCTCGATCATCAAGCTTATCGAGCCATTACGTGCGGTTACGTGGTCCTGAATTATAAGGTACTTATGTTATGGCGCCGACCGTCTCCAAAAAAGCCAAACCCGTTAGGTTATAATACGATTTTCCCCTTTTTAAGATCTTTACCTTTAAAGATTTTCGTTATTCTTAATTTGGTAAGTTATTCCTTTTTTTCTTTATTTTTTTCGCCATATTTTAAAATATCAGGCCGTATTAAAACATATATTTATCGTAAAATTAATTTTTATTTTATTTTTTATTTTTTGCTTTTTAGCCTTACCGATATACCTGCTTACTTACGGTATATTCGTCGCGGTTTTTTTAATTACCGTATTTTATTATCCGACTTTTTTTGTTATAAAAAGTATATATTAAATTAGCAAAGTTTATATAATATTAATAGTTTTTCCCTTACTTAATTAAAACGGTTAATTATTAATTACGTAAAAGCGGAAACCGATTTAAATCAGGTTAAAAAAAAATTCGAAAAGGTTTAAAAAAAAACTGTTTTAATTTATGTTAAGGTCCGTCGTTTTAGGATTTAAAAGAAAATATGAAAGGATCGAATTTCGTATATACTTACTTGCGGTTTTTATACTTTAAAAAAACTGGATAAGTTAAAACGATAAAAAGAATTATAAAAGCGAAAACGGGTTAAAATAAAGGCCGTAATAACCGCGTTGGTACCGGTTGTTAACCCGATTAATTAATTTATGATTAAAAATGTTAATTAAATAATTTTAAACGGTTTTAATTAAAATACTTTTATTAACGGTTCCGGCGTTATTAGTGGAAATTTTTCAAAAAACGTTAGGCGTTTATAAGATTTTTAACGGGTTTTTAAGTGTTTTCGAAATTAAGGTAATCCTTTCATTTTACTAAGTATTATATTAGGCCCTTTTCCTTTCGTATGTTTAATAACTTTTTTGTTTCGTATGTTAATATATTTTTTATAATTTCTTCGTTTTGTTTTATATTAACCTTAATTGTATCTGTTATTAATTCGAGTAAGGAAATATAAAAGATCAAATAAAGCTTGACTTTAAGTAATAATTTTAATTCGTAATTATTTTTTAAGATTCTCTTAATAATCTTATATGGATTAATATATTTAAAATTAAGTTTATTATTTAATCGTTTAGCTTAAATATTTTTGGTAATTAGGTAAACCATTTTTCTTTTTTAAAAATTTAATCTTTTTCATCTTTTTTAATTATAATACTTTTTTATTTAATTACGTACGAATTTAAATTTTATCTTTATTTTTGCATATAATTACTTAAGTTATTTAAATATAAGGATTGTTTTAACGTTAATAAAGCTTTCGCATATATTTTTATAAACTTTTAGTATAATATTAAAGTTAGTACTTGCTGGAGTTATTTTAATGCTTTCGTAATAATTGGTATTATAAGTTAATTATGCGACGGGTAACCTTTGGACTTAATCTTTTTGTTCGTAATTAATATAATACCGTAAGTAGGGTTTTAATATTTAATTAGTTTTCTCCGTTTATGCGTTTGTTTAAGGTTTAAATGCGCTAAATAATTTATGATTTAAGCTTAATTACGTTATAAGTCCTTATTAAAATTTCGAAATAAATATCGTTTTTTATTTAAAATAATTTCCGTTAGTAATCCGTATATTTCTAAAATATATCTTAAAACGATATATGCTAGTTACTTTATATCCGTGTCTTTATTATATAGTAGGAAATAGGAAAATTTCGTAAATCGATTAACGATTATAAAAATGTTATCGTAATATACGCCCGTAATTAGGTTTTTTGATAATGGAAGCTTGGTAATAAAATCGAAAGTAATTAAATCTTATGGTTACTTTGCGATTGGTAGTAATTGTAATTCTCCGTATGGCTTATGTTGTCGAGCCTTTACCTTATTGTATATATGGCATTGCCGTCGTATTTTCTTTATTATTGATTTTATTTTAAGAAAGTAATAAGTACGTTATAATTTTTTTAGGGTTTTGTAAATCCTTAGGTGTTTATGTAACTAATATTTATATATATTTCGTATTAATATTTCCTAATACTTTTCTGAAATTTGTATCTTTTTTATTTTCTGGTTTTCGGATAGGTTGTCGTTATATTTCTGGATTTTCTGGTATAAATTAAGTAATATTACTTTAATCGTTGCTATCTGTCGTAATTATAAATATCTATTTAACATAATGTCGAAAATCTGGTAATTAATCTTAATTATTTTTTCCCTTAAATTTAGTTTTCGACTTAATACGTTTGTTTTGCCATTTTTTGATCTTTTTTAATGGATAATAATAAAGTTATATTTTGCTAATTTTTCGGCGTAGCGTAATTATCGCCTTGTTAGCTTTTTAGTAATGGTAAAACAAGTAAGGTTTTTATAATCCGTATATACCTTAACCTAATAAAGGTTTCCTTTAAGGTAATATTTAAATTTTCGAAAAACCTTAACAATAATTATGAATTTTTTATCAGGAATAGCGTAATTTAACTTTGTTCCCTTTAATTTGTAAAAATATAAGGCGATAAGGTATAAGTTGCCTTAATTATCGTAATATTTAATTATTACGCTTAAAGCATAATCCGAAACGTCGGTTTTAAGCTTAATTAAGCGGCTTAGATTGTATATAATCAGTATTAGCTTGCTAATAATCGCCTCCTTAATTATCTGGAAGGCTTTTTTTGTTTTTGCTAATTACCGGAATTCGTTTGCTTTTTTTGTTAAGTTTAATAATAATGTAACTATTTTGTTAAAATATCGAATAAACTTTTTATAGTAATTAGCAAATCCGAAAAAGGTTTATACTTTTTTAACTATAATGGGCTTTTTTTATTCCTGTATTATAACGATTTTTTAAAGTTTATTCTAATATATTTTAAGGTAATAATATATCCTAGGAATTTCACTTTTTGTATATAAAACTAGTTCTTTTTTATATTAATTAATAAGTTTACGTTTTATAAGGTTTAAAGAACCTTATAAACGTATCTTATATATTCTTTTTCGTTTCTTATGTAAATGAGAATATCGTCGAAGTAACAAATAACGAAAATATTTAAATATTCCCTAAGTATATAATTAACCATCCGCTAAAAGGTTATTAGTACGTTCGTAAGTCCGAAAGGTATAACGAAGTATTTAAAAAGTCCGTACTTCGTTTTAAAGGTTATTTTTATTCGTATCCTAATTTAATACGTATTTAAATTCTTTTTTTAAATTTAAGTTCGTAAACCATTTTACTTTATAAAGACGGTCCTTTATTTTACTGATTAAGGGTAACGGCGTCCTATTTTTAGCTATTATATCGTTTAATTATTTATAATCGATAATTAAGCATAAATTTCCGTTTTTCCTTAATATAAAAAATATAAAATATCCAGTTAATAAATTAAAGCGTCGTATATAACCTTTCCTAAGCTTGCTTTTAAAGTATTTACGTAATGTTTATAATTTTATTTCGTTAAGGTTATAAATTAAATAAAATCTAATCGATATTCCGTTTTTAAGAACTATCTTATGGTTTTATTCATTATATTTTGGTAATTTCTTCTTAAGCTTTTTCCGAAATAATCGTTTATATTTATAATACTGTAAAAGTACGTTAATTATTATTTTTGGTTTTAGGGGTTAATGCTATAAGTAATCGTTTATCTTTTGCAACTTTGTTTTGATAGTAACGATAATACGTCGTATTTTTTTATGGTACCCTTGCTTTTTTCTTTTTTTTTTAATAAGTAATAAGGTGTTTATCGTATTTTTATACCTGCATTTATCGCTATTTTCGATCGAATGTTAAACTTTTTTCGTATTTTGTTTCTTTTTATCGAAAGGGTATAAAATGAACTTTACCTGGTTAGTTACCTAATTGATTAAAGGGTTATATTAGTATAACTATGGTTTTCCGAGAATTATGTTATAATCCCCTAATAGAACGATATCGAAATTTGTTATTTAATTTAATTTTTTTAACGAAAATTTCGAGGTAATTAATTTCGCGGTTAAGCTTTCCCTTATCGTAAGTAAATGCCTAACTTTTTGCGTTTTCGGCGATATAGGGTTTCATCGTTTCCTTTTATGGTAATCTAAGTTAGTTAATTATTTCCGGTAAAATATAATTACCTTTTATTGTTCCGTAATTTATAAATACGGTAAATTAATATATTTTAATTCTTACTTTTAAAATAATAGGGTCGTTTTTAGCTTTTGTTATTATATACAAAACCTTTTTTGGAAGCTTTTGTTAGCTTTTTAAGGTTTTACCATCTTGCGGCTTTTTTACAAGTAACGTTTACCTTTTAAATTATTTTTTACCGCCTTAATACGTTTTTAATTCTATTAATTAAGGGCTTATAACTGCTTTAATTATTTTTCCTGTCGGCGTAAAGTAACTTCGAATAAACGGACTTATATCTGGAAGTTTTTTTTGCTGATATATTCTGGTTCGGGGTCTTTTCCCCCCTTTTGTCGTGCTTAAAACTGGGTATCGTACTACCTTTATTTTCTCTTTTTCTGCTGGATTTCTTCTTAAAATTTTCGTCGTTTATCTGGGTTTTTTATAAAGGTTAACCGGAACTTTAAGTTATTAATTATTTCTAGCAATTTCTTTATAACCGTTTTGTAAATTTATTTCTTTTCCGTTTTGTAATCGTATTATTCGAAATGGCATATAAGGTTTTTATTAAGGGAATTCTTTCTTTCGGGCCAGCTTAATATTACCGTAATAACGTTGATAATATCCTTTAATGCGTAAATTTATAATCTTTTATATTATCCTTAATTTTTGGGATGCTTTTCGGTTTAGTTATAAAAGTCGAATCCTTATTTATATATTCGTATAATTCGTTTTTTGATATATAGCTATTTTTCCATATATTTAAGGTAATAGGCGCGTTTATAGTAAATAATATAAAGTTTCCCGTATCGGTCTGGCTATCCTGGTAATAGGGCTTTATTTTAACTTTGGTACTCCTTAATTTATATATTTAATTCCAACTGTTTGTATCGTTGCTGCCGCTTTTATTAAGAACGGGAAAGTAACTTATCTTTAATAAGTTCCTTTTATCCGTTATGTTCCTTTAGCTATTAGGCCACCGTAAGTTCTATAATTAAAGTTCGTTATTTTTAAATAACTGTTTAGGATAATTTCTTCGCCTCCTAAAATCCTTATTATATTTCCTTAAGAGAATTATAATCGTTTTTAATTTTGATTATACCAAATATTTTATTGTTTTAATTATTCTGGCTATTTCTGGGCTGTCCTTTTGATATAGGTGCTTATTATCTGGATTATTGTTTACTTCGACATTTACGGGCGATATATTTTATCTTGCCGTAGTTATAACATTAAACCTGGCGTTAGTTTTGTCGTTATATTGCTCCTATTTCTATAAGTCCAGGTGCCGTTTTATGGGATGTATTTGTCTTTCGTAGCGTATTAATTTTAGGGGAATACCTTGGCTTATTGTTTTGCCGGTGCTTAAAATATCGAATCTTTTAGGCGTATTGTCGGTCGTCGATTTTGATTACTATGGCAATATAATTTACCAGCCTTTTAAGGCGTTTATCCTTAAATAGGTCTTTTTGGATTTTTTCCTTTAAGCTAATAAAAAATATAATTATTAATGCTTTTTGTTCCTAGTTAATCTTTAAAGCTAACTGGACGAAGGAATTGCCGTATTCAAAAGCTAATCTTTTTTGCTTTAGGTTTTTGATTTTATTTTCGGCCTTAGTTTTTTCGTTTATTATTCCGAATACTTTCTTTAATTTCTTCTTAAATTTTTTATAATCGTTATAAATTACTGTGGTTTTTATAAACCTTTATTTAAGGGGATTAGTAACTTATTTACAAAGGACGGGCTTAAACTAAATGGCCGCGTTTCCGGTTAATTGTTTTATAGCGAACTGGATTCGAAAGGTAAACGTTACGAGCCTGATTGGGAAGTACTTAAAATATGCGCGACATTTTATCAGAAATTGTTATAATTTAATAATAGTTCCGTTAAAGGGGTCGGATTTAGTAAGCTTTAAAACTTTTCCAGCTTTCTTGCCGTAAGTTGCTTAAGTAAGTTATGCTGGTTAATCTGGCTGATCTGGCTAAGCTGGCTGCGATAATTATACGGGCTGCTTCTTGCTTGCCTGTCTGGTTAGTTCGACTTTTTGGGCTTTTAACTAGTTGCGAGTCTCCTTAAAGGTGTTAGTAAGTTCGGTCTTATCGTTAGAAAATTGCGTAATTGCGTTAGTTAGCTAATTTAATCGTCGTAAGGCTTTTTTTTAAAAAAAGATTAAGTCGGGCTTTTTTTCGTTATCAAAGCCTATAGTATTATCCTCGGAGATCTGGAAGGTTCCCTTAAGGGCGGGCTATTTGCTGGATAATATAATATCGGGGGTATTACTTAAAGTCTGGTAATACTGCTAAACAAAAGCTTGTAACGTATAACGGCTGGTCGGTTTAACCAACTATTAAACCTAAGTCGTACGGTTTATGTTAACAGCAGTATCGTAGGAAATTAAGTAATAAGGTATGCAATAGTTACGTCTAGTAATAGCAGATTATTAAAGGTAATCTGGGTAACCAAGTTATATTATAAGCTAGTGCTATTTAGATTATAGGAAAGATAATAAGCGTATTTATATACTGGTGCCATAATAGCACGTTTGCATGGCTCGAATGGCTCTGTTGTCGAGCCCATCGAGCCAATGGAGCCTGGCTCGAATGGCTCGATCATCGAGCCTATCGAGCCATCACGTGCGGTTACGTGGTCCTGAACTACAAGGTACTTGTGTCATGGCGCTGACCGTCTTCAAAGAAGCCAAACCCGTTGGGTCATAATAGTGAAGCTATTTAACTAACTTACTTATTTACAAATGTAGACCTATTTAGCAGTTGTTGTCCGTAAACGCGTCGCCGTTTCCAGCCTATCAAGCTGTATCTTTCGTCTTTTATACGAGGGCAGTATTTAGCCTTTTTCGTTTCCATGGTACGGGTTTTTAGGACCTAAGCTCAGGTCGTAGCCGTCGTGTTTTAATTAAAATATTTAATATTATAAGGGTAACGTTATTAAATAACTTTTAACTTTATAAGTTTTATTTTCGTTTTATAAAAAGTGAAAACCGTTTTTTTAATAGTTATTTTTTAAATATCCGACTTTAAGAAAATAATATCCCTTTTTTTATCTAGCGTTTATAGTATCAGTTATTAATTTTAATTACTTTGTTAATATATTTATTAAAATATAAATCTTTTTAATATAGATTATTTCGTTTTTAATGGCTTTTTTTTAATTTTTATATAAAATATTTATTATAATCTTATTACTAATTTATCTGATACGTAATAAAACTTAGTTAAAAAATGCCGCGTATTTAAATATAAGGCTTTTTTAAGTAAGTTAAAAAATATCTTATCCAGCTTTTCGCTTTTCGTTAAAATCTTCGGATATATTTAGAAGTTTCTATTCGAAATTAATATAATATTCGAATAACTTTTAATAAACTTTTCCGGTCGGTTTTTACAATTTTTAGGTAATTTCGTAAGATAGGTTCGAATTATTTCAAGGTATTTCTTTTAAGGCTTCCGGTAATGGTAATAGTCTTGTCGACTTCGTTAATTAAGAAATTCCAATAAAAGTAAAGGTAAAACTTAGTTTAAGTTAAAAAAGATTATATGTTTTCAGAATTATTAGAAAATTTTAAGATTTTAATTTTTTGTTTAAATTTTATAAGCGGTTATATTTTGACCTGATTTTCAAATTATTCGTTTAGTTTTTCGAATCTTTAACTTTTTTATATTATGATAATTATAAAAATTTTCATTTTTTTAAAACCAAATTTTAAGTACGGATTATTAATTAATAAATATAATATCGTAATATAATTTAAACTTTAACGGCGTTATTAAATAGAAATTTATAACGTATAATAATTAAAGGGATTAATTACTTATTAAACTTAATTACATAGTTTATTTTAATAATAATATTATAGGAAATTAAAGAATAAAATATTTAATAATTACGCAGAATAATAACAACTTATTAAAAGTAATTTTAATTCTTAAGTTATATTATAAACTAATAATTTATTTAAATTCTGAAAGATAATAAATGTATATATTATAAATTAAACATTTTTAAATTTAATAAATTTATCCTTATTTATATCCTATAAGTATATAAATAGGTTTAGATAAATTAAATATATTTTTATCCATATCGTATAAATGTATACATTTGTTTGGATAAGTTAAATCTACTTTTATTCATATCGTATAAGTACATAGATTCGTTTGGATGAGTTGAACCTATTCTTATCCATGTTACGTGACCTTGGTCGGTGGTTTGTTTTAGTCTCCTCCCGACCGTATGCCCAAGTGTGACGGCTAAGGGGTTTAACTAACTATTAAACCTAGTCGTACGGTTTATGTCGACAGTAGTCACCTTCCCTTGAAAATATTTTTCTTTTTACCCCGCTGTTAGCGCGGTATTAAGGGCCGACCGCCAAATGGCTGCGCAACCCCATACAATTTGCGGCCGGTACCCATCGGGGCTCTAACTGTGACGGCTAAGGGGTTTAACCAACTATTAAACCTAGTCGTACGGTTTATGTTGGCAGTAGTGTCGTAGGAAACTGAGCAATAATACGTTCAATAGTTACGTCTGGTAATAGCAGATTGTTAAAGGTAATCTGGGTAACCAAGTTATATTACAAGCTGGTGATTTATCTAAGCTATGGTAACGAGTGTATATATCTTTATCTTAGCTTAAAGTGCTTAAACGATTCGAACCTTTAAGTTCGTTTAATCCTTTAAGCCCGTATAGCAGCTTAAAAAGCTTAAAGGGCTTAACCTTTTAAATTTTTTAAGTTAGTTACGTAACCTTTTACCTTAAGTCGGAGCTAACTCCTTTAAAAGGTCCGACCGTTTATAACTAAAACCGTTAAGTCATAACACGATTTTTCCCTTCCAGGATTTTTACCTTTAAAAATTAATTTGTTTATCTGTTAATTCTGGTAAATAACCTTTCTTTTTTCATACTTATAATATCGGGTCAAATTAAGAAACGTTATTTTCGTTAACGTATTAACGCTTTAGTTTTCTTAAATCGTATTAGTTATTTTGGTTTTACCATACCTTTTTGTTCTCGTTATAAAAAAAAAGGTATGGACTATAAAGTTACTCGTAGTTTTGTAAAATACGTACGATGCGTTCGTTATGGCGGTCCGTATAATATCTTCGGGCCTTTAGAATTAAAGTATTAAAAGTTTTTTAACGAGGAAGATCGTTTGAAACGTAAGGAAAAATAAGCCCGGAAGATATTACGGGCTACTGCGAACAAGCTTAATCGTTTGCAAAAGCAAAAACGATTTTTTCGTCAACGGGGCATCGAGATGCTTCGTCGTAGTATTAAAGGTGCGGAGATTATAAAAAAGTTCGAACGGTTAAAAAAGAAACGGAAATAATTAAAGGCGGCGGTTATTACGGTTATGTCAGGCCAAGTCGCAAATCCGGTCGATTAATTTAAACCTATTAATTGGTCGATTAATTTAAACCTATTAATTAGTCGATTATTAACTGGGGTATATCCGTTATTGTTAATAAAAGTTCTTTAACAAGTGTTGGGCGTTTATAAGGTTCTTAACGGGTTTCCAGGTATTTTCGAAATTTGGGTAGTTTTTCCATTTAATCAGGTACTCGGTAAGTCCGTTTTCTTTTTTCGTATGTCCAGGATTTTCTTTGTTTCGTATGTTAGTATATCTTTTTTTACTTTTTTTTCGTATTTTATGTTAACCTTAATGGTATCCGCTATTAATTCAAATAGGGAAATATAAAAAACTAAATAAAGTTTAATTTTGGAAAGTAATTTTAATTAATAATTATTTTCGGAAATCTTTTTAATAATCTTATATAATTCGATATATTTAAAATTAAGTTTTTTGTTTAATCGCTTAATTTGGATATTTTTAATAATTAAGTAAATCATTTCTCCCTTTTTAAAGGTTAATTCTTTTAACCTTTTTTGGTTATAATATTTCTTTATTTAATTACGTACGAATTTAAGTTTTATCTTTATTTTTACGTATAGTTACTTAAGTTATTCCGATATTAAGATTACTTTAACGTTAATAAGCTTTTCGCGTACATTTTTATAAATTTTTAATATAAAACTAAAGTTGGCGTTTGCTGGGGTTATCTTGGTACTTTCGTAGTAACTGGTATTATAAGCTAGCTGCGCGATAGGTAACTTTTAAACCTAATCGTTTTATTTACAATTAATATAATATTATAAGTAAATTTCTAATATTTAATTAGTTTTCTTATCTGTCCGTCTATTTAAAGTCTAAATGCGCTGGATAGTTTATGATTTAGGCTTAATTACGCCATAAATCCTTACTAAAATTTCGAAATAAATATTATTCCTTTATCTAAAATAATTTCTGTTAGCAATCCGTATATTCCTAAAATGTATCTTAAAAAGATATAAGCCAGTTATTTTACATCTATATTTTTATTATATGGTAAAAAATAAGAAAATTTAGTAAATCGGTTAACGATTACGAAAATGCTGTCGTAATATATACCTATAGCTAGGTTTTCTAAAAATAAAAATTTGGTAATAAAGTTAAAAGTAACTAAATCCTAGGGTCGCTTTACGACTAGTAATGGTTGTAATTTTCCGTATGGCTTGTGTCGTCGAGCTTTTGCCTTATTACAAATGTGGCATTATTATCGTATTTTCTTTACTGCTGATTTTATTTTAAAAAAGTAATAAGCGCGTTATAATCGTTTTAAGGTTTTGTAAATCCCTAGGTATCCGTATAACTAATATTCGTATATGTTTCTTACTAATATTTCCTGGTATTTTTCTAAGATTTGTGTTTTTTCCATTCTTTAATTCTTAAGTAAGTTATCGTTATATTCTTAGATTTTCTGGTATAAATTAAAGGGTGTTGTTCTGATTGTTGCTATTTGTCGTAATTGCAAGTATTTTTTTGGCGTAATATTAAAGATCTGATAATTAACCTTAATTACTTTCTTTTCGAGGTCTGGTTTTCGATTAAGTACGTCTATTTTGCCATTTTTTGATTCTTTTTAATAAATAATAATAAAGTCGTATTTTATTAGTTTTTCGGCGTAGCGTAATTATTGTCCTATAAGTTCTTTGGTAATAGTAAAGCGGGTAAGGTTTTTGTGATCGGTATATATCTTAACCTGATGCAAGTTTCCCTTAAGGTAATATTTAAATTTTCGAAAAGTTTTAACGATAGCTATAAATTCTATATCGGGAATGGCGTAATTTAACTTTGCTTTTTATAACTTGTAAAAGTAAAAGGCGATAAAATATAAATGGCCTTAATTATCGCGGTATTCTGTTATTACGCTTAAAGCGTAATCCGAAACGTCGGTTTTAAGTTCGATTAGGCGGTTTAGGTTATATATGATTAATACTGGCTCGTTAATAATCGCATCTTTGATTTTTTGGAAAGCTATTTTTGTCTTTGTCGACCAAAAGAACTTATTTCCTTTTTTTGTTAGGTTGGATAATGATATAATTATCTTATTAAAGTTTCGAATAAACTTCCTATAATAATTAACGAATCCGAAGAAAGCTTGTACTTCCTTAACGGTAGTGGGTATTTCTTATTCCTATACTGCAGCGATTTTCTTAGGGTTTATCTTAATGCATCCTAAGATAATAATATATCTTAAAAATTCCATTTTTTACGTATAAAACTGACTTTTCTTATTATTAATTAGGAGGTTAATGTTTTGTAAAGCTTGGAAAACTGTATAAACGTATCCTATATGTTCCTTTTTATTTTTCGAGTAAATAAGGATGTCGTCGAGGTAACAAATAACGAAGATGTTTAAATACTTCCTAAGTACGTAATTAATTATCCGTTAAAAGGTTGTTAATACGTTCGTAAATCCGAAAAGCATAACGAAATATTTAAAAAATCCGTACTTCGTTTTAAAAGCTATTTTCCACTTATATCCTGGTTTAATACGAATTTAATTATATTCTTTTTTAAGATTTAGGTTTATAAATTAATTAGTTCCGTAAAGGCGATCTTTTATTTTATTAATTAAGGGTAACGGTATCCTATCTTTAACCGTAATATCGTTTAACTGTTTATAATCGATAACTAGGCGTAGTTTCCCGTTTTTCCTGGGTACGAAAAATATAGGGTATCCGGTTAATAAGTTAGAACGTCGTATATAACCTTTCCGAAGTTTATTTTTAAGGTATTCGCGTAATGCCTATAGTTCTGTTTCGTTAAGGTTATAAATTGGATAAAATCTGGTCGATGTCCCGTTTTTAAGGATTATTTCGTAATCTTATTCGTTATGTTCCGGTAGTTTTGTCTTAAGTTCTTTACGGAACAGTCGTTCGTATTTGTGGTATTATAAAGGTACGTTAGTTATGGTTTTTAACTTTAGGGGTTAATGTTATAAGTAATCGTTTATTTTTCGCAACTTTGTTCTAATAGTAGTAATGATACGTCGTATTTTTTTTTGGTGCCCTTGCTTTTTTTTGTGTTTTGTTTCTGTAGGTAGTAAGGTTTTTGCCGTATCCTTATGCCTGCATTCGTTGCCATTTTCGATCGAATGTTAAGATCTTTTCGTATCTTTTTTTTTGTCGAATGGATATAAAGCGAACTTTACCTGGCTAGTTATTTAATCGATTAAGGGGTTATACTGGTACAGCCATGGTTTTCCGAGGATTATGTCGTAATTCCCTACCGGGACGATATCGAAGTTTGCTATCTGGTTTCGTCCGTTAACGAAAATCTCGAAGTAATTAATCTTGCGGCTAATCTTTCCGTTATCGTAAGTAAATACCTAACCTTTTGCGTTTTCGGTAATGTAAAGTTTTATCTTTTTTTTCCATGGTAATCGAAATCGGTTAATTATATCCGGCGTAATATAATTACTTCCTGTTATTCCGTAATCTATAAATGCAGTAAACTAATATATCTTAATTCTTACTTATAAGGTAATAAGGTTGTTTTTTGCTTTTATTATCGCGTTTAAAGCCTTTTTAAGAAGCTTTTATTAACTTTTCCGGGTTTTATCATTTTACGGCTTTTTTATAAGTGGCGTTCGTTTTTTAAC
Organism: Monosporascus ibericus; assembly: GCA_004154915.1. Classification (NCBI taxonomy): domain Eukaryota; kingdom Fungi; phylum Ascomycota; class Sordariomycetes; order Xylariales; genus Monosporascus; species Monosporascus ibericus. The sequence continues at coordinate 3,271 of QJNU01001011.1, read as the reverse complement.
TTATCTTTAACGCCTTAATGCGTTTTTGATTTTGTGTATTAAAGGTTTTCAGTTGCTTTAGTTATTTTTCCTGTCGGCGTAAGGTAGCCTTAAGTAAAAGGACTTGCGTATGGAAGTTTTTTTTGGTAATGTATTTTGGTTCGGGGTTTTTTTATCCCTTCTGTCGTGCTTGGAATTAGGTATCGTACTGCTTTATTTTTTCGGTTTTCTTCTTTATTTCGTATTTAACTTTTTGTTGCTTTTCCGGGTCGTTCGTAAAGGTTAAGCGGAAGTTTAAGTTATTAATTATTTCTAAAAATGCCTTTATGATTATTTAATAAATTTATTCCTTTTTTATCTTATAATCGTACCAACCGTAATGGTATATAAGGTTTTCGTTAAAATAACTTTTTCTTTCGGGCCAATTTATTATTGCCGTAATAATGTTAATGATATTTTCCGAAGCGAACGTTTTTAGGTATTTATATTATCGTTAATCCTTAAGGTTTTTTCCGGGTTAATTATAAAAGTCGAATCCTTGGTTATATATCCGCGTAAGGCGTGTTTTAATATACCGTTTTCCTTTCATATATTTTAAGCAATAAGTACGTTTATACTGGATAGCATAAAGTTTCCCGTATCGGTCTGGTTATCCCGGTAGCAGGTTCTTATCCTATCTTTAATATTTTTTAATCCATACGTTAAATTCCAACTGCTCGTACCGCTGTCGCCGTTTCTTTTGGAAGCGGGAAAGTAGCTTATCTTTTAATAACTCCTTTTATCCGTTATATTCTTTTAGCCATTAGGTTACTGTAGGTTCTGTAATAAGGGCTCGTTATTCCTGGGTGGTTATTTAAGAGAGTCTTTTAGCCTTTTGTAATTTTTATTATATTTTCTTAAGGGGATTATGATTATCCTTAATTCTAATTATATTAATTAACTTATTATCGTTTTCTTAATTATTTCGAAATGGTCCTTAAAAAACTGGTATCCAGGTATTTTATCGTGGCCTTTTTGATACCTTATATTAATAGGCCTTATGTTTTATCTTATTGTAGTTAAAGTACTTAATGGTACGCGAGTTGCGTTACTGTATTACGCTTAATTTCATAAATCCTGGTACCGTTTTATGGGATATGTTGGTTCCTCGTGGCGTGCTGGTACTAGGGGGGTATCTTAGTTTGTTGTTTTGTCGGTCCTTGGAATGTCAAGTCCTCCAGGCGTACTGCTGATCGTCGATCTTGACTGCCATAACGATATAATCCATCCGCTTTTCGGGGCGTTCATTTTTAAACAATTCTTTTTATATTTCTTTTTTTAAGCCGTTAAAGAATGTAACTATTAATACTTTTTGTCCTTAATTAATTTTCGAAATTAGTTAAATAAAAGAATTACCGTATTTAAAGGCTAATCCTTTTTGCTTTAAATCCTTAATTTTCTTTTCGGCCTTAGTTTTTTCGTTTATTATTTTAAATACCTTTCTTAATTTTTCCTCGAACTTTTCGTAATTATTATAAATAACGATAACTTTTATGGAATTTTATTAAAAAGGTTTAATAACTTATTTACGTAAGGTAGGTTTAAACCAAGTAATTACGTTTCCGGTTAACTATTTTATAAAGAATTAAATTCGAAAGGTAAGTATTATAAGTTTAATAAGGAAGTACTTAAAATAAGTACGGTATTCCGTAAAAAACTGTTATAATTTGGTAATAATTCCGTTAAAAGGGGTAAGCTTAATAAGTTTTAAAACCTTTCCGGACTCCTTACCGTAAGTCGTTTATATAGGTTATGCTAGCTGGGCTGGCTAATCCGGTTAATCGGGTTACTTTATGCTTACTTATTTTATTAGCTCGATTTTCTAAGCTTTTAGCTATTCGTAAATCTCCTTAAGGGTATTAATAAGCTTAATCTTGTCGTTAATGAATTACGTAACCGCATTAATTAACTAATTGAATTTGCGTAAGGTTTTTTCCTAAAAAAGATTAAGTTAAATTTCTTTATTATCGGAATCTATAAAGTTGTTTTCGGGTATCTTAAAAATTCCTTTAAGGATAGGTTGCTTACTGGAAAACATTATGTTAAAGGTATTACTTGAAATTTAATAATATTATTAAACAAAAGTTTATAACGTATAACGGTTAAAGGGTTTAATTAATTATTAAATCTAATCGTACGGTTTATGTTAATAATAATATCGTAAGAAATTAAATAATAATACGTTTAATAGTTACGTTTAGTAATAGCAAATTATTAAAGGTAATCTAGATAATCAAGTTATATTATAAGCTGGTAATCTATCTGAACTATGGTAACGAATGTATATATCTTCATCTTGGCTTAAGGTGCTTAAGCGACTCGAACCCTTGAGTTCGTTTGGTCCTTTAAGCCCGTATGGCAGCTTAAGGAGCTTAAGGGGCTTGGCCCTTTGAGTCCTTTGAGTTAGTCACGTGACCTCTTGTCTTAGGTCGGGGCTAACTCCCTTGGGAGGTCCGACCGTTTGTAGCCAAGACCGTTAGGTCATAACACTAACATACTGGTTTTTCGCTGGCCCGTCGATTCAACACTTCATGGCGAGAATCAATTATACGGCGACATAACCAAGTTTTTATCGCGGGCAACCGACGAAACTTGGGAAGGTCGTTGCAATATATCGACGTATATCAAAAATATTAAAAATATTTCATTTTTTTCCGGTATAACGGTTCCGACGTAACCTAACGCTTGTTAACCGTTAACGCCCAACCGTTAACGCCCAACCGTCGAAACTTCCCCATTTACCTTTTATATTCGAACCGCGTTACGTTTTGACGCGGAATATTCCGCGATAAACCGTTACTGGTTTCCAGCTCCTAATATACGGTACTTCGGCGGTGTTTCTGCCTGGCGGCGTTTACGAAACCTTCGGCGGTATGCTGTTTTGTCCGACGGCGCCTACGAAACCTTCGATGTAAATCTTAGACGGAACGTACAAAACGAAAATGGAAAAAGGGGAATAGAAAGGGACGGCGCTAGGACGGCGATAGACGACGGACCGCGGCAAACGGAAGGATAAATTATATATTCGGATTAATTTCTTGGTCTTTTACGCCTACGGGCAATATTTTCTTATAAATATTACCATTAAATTATCCCTGGATATTACCTTCGTACGAAAAAAGAAAGATATAACGCGAAAGCCAACTAGCCCGCATTTTCGAATAAGATTTGTTAGATACTTAGGTAGCCTAGCACGCCCCCAGTACCCTATGGGAGGTCATGGGTAACCCTTAACCCCACGGGCGTTCAATAC